>VMKM01002069.1:0-91175 GCA_008360985.2 Macquaria ambigua
TGTGTGTGTGTGTGTGTGTGTGTGTGTGTGTGTGTGTGCGCACAGCAGAATATAATGATGTGTCTCTAAAAAGCCACGCAGACTGCAGCTAGACAGCTCATTATAAGCTGAAACACACAGGCAGGTGTTTCAAGGATAACACAGTGTGATTTTCACTGGCCCATTTCACATACAGACACATACACACACACACACACACACACACACACACACACACACACGCACAAAAACACAGGCACACATACCGGCAGGGAGATGTCAGGAGGGGTGGGGCTCTGTCTCCAGAGGCCTGAATGAGTGACATCATTGAGGACGCTTCACCATGGCAACACTGCGAGAGCCTTGACAGCATCCAAAATTCTGACACTGCATTTAGTTGGGTCTGCACCACTGCAGGGAAGCATAATGTAAGAGAGAAAGAAGGAGAGAAATATGCAACATGCTCCTTCCTTTTCTCTCTCTCTCCTTTTCTTACTTTGTCTTTGAGGTCATCTCTGCAACACACAAACAAACACACACACACACACACACGCATGCAGCATCAAATGATGCCAGTAAACACTTTGCTAATCTGCCTCTTGAATGCATGCTAGTGGGTCAGAGAAAAGGCCGATAGATAAGGAGCTACAAGACACAGGATGGATTCATTAACTGCAGCGTCTCCTCTTAATGTAATCTCAAACCATCCAGCGCTGGATTAGACAGATTACACAGTGGGGACACAAATAATCTCATAAGAGGGGCCCTGTGCTCTCCTTCCCTCAATCCTCTGTAATACCATGCCAAAACAATCACAACATACAGCATGTTACATCTGGCTGCTGCGCCACACACACACACACACACACACACACACATACAACCCAAAATGCATGCTGTGGGAAAAACATGTGACAATATGATGGATGCAGAGTTTAAAACATAGCTGGTCTGCTATAGCTATGAGTTTAGCGTTCAAATTGGCAATGTTAGGGGTGTAATTCCCACTCAGACAGGTCATTATGAAAATGTATTGCGCTGTAAGGTGCATTAGCTAAAAGCCACTCCACAAAATTATACTAAAACATATACTTTTTATACGGCTTGTGTTTCCACGTGTCGTTCTGCATCCTCAGATGAATTACGTTAAGTCAAACAGATATCAAATGGCTGCTGTGGGGAGCGGTGACAGTAAAGTAAAGCAACAGATTCACCCCAAGTGAGTCACACCATGTTCTCTGAAAATACTTGATACAGAGACAAATATATTGTGCTCTACTATGATGTAACACTCAAGGGCAGATATTCTGGTGCGTCAGTAACTTGCTCTTTTTACTTGCTTTTCTCCAGCAACTAAGAAGAAAACTATGTCTTGAATTGGGCTGAATTTATTGAAATGCCAATCTCTTGAATCTCTTACAGACCTAAATATAGTCAACTCACGGTTTTCAATTGTGTAATCCCACATAATTTAACTGAGAATACAGTAGCTCAAACAACCAATGACAATTATCCAGTAGTGCAACCAAGTGAACAGTCCACACTCCACAGATGTGTATATGGTCATACTGTAATTCATCAAGACAAACATTTCAGACAGGAGGGAGTCAACATAGCAAAGTAAAGATCATGCACCAATGTATTGAAAACTGTTATTGTTATGTATTTCATTATGGAGATAAATGTGGCAATTTATCGTAATACATAGTGTGGGACATATCATCAAGCACTGCTCCATCTCATTTAAGATGCTTTAATGTAACAGACTTGACTCTCCACAGACAGGTTGAAAGAAAAATGGCTGTAACTTCATCCCATTTTGTGCCGTTGGGAAGACAAAAGAGTCTCTTTCTTACTTTAGTGTCTTGTACACTTCATTACCCCTGACTTGTCTTTCTTCTTTTTCTTTACTTGCCTGAACCTTACTTTGTTTCCACTATTGCTTCCCTTTAAGTCCTTTTATCTATCCTTTCATTCTCTGCATTCGCTCAAGTGCCTCCGTCAGAAAACGTGCATACAGGTACTCCTTCCTCACTTTCTTTGTCTGTCTCTTTTTCCCTATTATTACTCTTACTGTTATCCAACCATTAAATCTTTCCATTTCTCTTTTCAGCATTCCCGTATCCCTCAACTCCCTCTCTCTATGCTCTATCGAATCCAACCTTTCTGCAACCCTTCTTATCACCGTGCTCCTCCCCTCATCTCTCCCTCCTCCTTATCCCGACCTCTCACTAGCCTAACCTCCTCCTTCCAGCCTCCTCCTCGCTCTGATCCCTCCCTTCTCTCCTCTGTCCTTGCCTTCTCCTCCATGGCCATCCCTCCACCTTCCCCTCCTTCCACACCTCTATCTCCACATCTCCTCCCCTGTTTGGAGGCGGTCTTCAGTTAAATATTAATTAGTGAGCCCCATCCCGCAGGCTGGTAGGGAGCACAATGGAGAATCCCTGCATGTGCCTGCAAGCATCCCACTAATGAAAGGAGTGTGTGTGTGTGTGTGTGTGTGTGTGTGTGTGTGTGTGTGTGTACGCGCGTGTGTGTGTGAGAGAGAGAGAGAGAGAGAGACACACACAGAGATAGTGAGTGTGAGAGAGGGGAGAGAGTACAATGTGTGTACGTGCATGTGTGTGAGAGATGAAAAGAGACACACCGAGGAAGATTATACGTACACATATCTTTATGTGTGTCCATATGTGCACACGAGCGTGTCTAAAAACAAAGGCCGGGCTCTGTTGGGGGTTCGGAGGGTACAGCTAATGATCTGTGTGTGTCTGATTGTCATCAGTGTGTTTTCACAGGGTGGACCCACATTCACCGGCTGGTTAATTCCTATTGAACCACCAGATATGTGTTTCAAAGCCCGTTTGAAACATCAGCCTGCAATAACGATGCAGTGAGAGAAAGAGGCCTGCTGGAAACGCTGCGACTTTGTCCGCACAGACGTGTGGAAAAATATTAATTTAGGTGTGAAATAGCGCAATTAAAAATCAGCTGTCCTACTTTAATCGCATTAAAATGACTTAGCCTTACACAAATGTGTTGCTGTAGCAACTAGACACATCTTTAGCGTGAATAAAGCAGTGTGTAATACTGTCTTAGAGAGATCAATGTGTCATTATTCTCTGCCTCGTGTACTGCTTAGTGGCACGAGCACGCTGACCTTGAAGAGCGTGGACAAAATAACAGAAACACCTGAGAATACAATAGCCCTGCAGTAAATATCACACGTTTCTTTGTGAGACTCTCAGTGGCTATTTATGAGGTTGCAGTTTTTTAAGCAAATTTCCAATAAGGTGTCTTTCAGTCAGTGTTGCTGATGGTGTGCTTGTGACCACTGGGCCTCTTTGCTAATGCAGTTTTCCTTTATTTCGCATGTGGTATTAGGACTTTTGAGACTTTTCTCTTTACCACATCACATAAAAAGTTTTTATGACTGCAGCACCAGGAGTTCAGGCAGTGACCACTGTACTGTAAATCATCATTACAAATGCAGCTAGACAACCATTTTAAGTTGAAAACCAATTAGCAAAGTGTGCTGGCTGATAGCATTTTTAGAGATGGCAATGTCGGTCGGTCGGTCGGTCGGTTGGTCGGTTGGTCCACCACTTTGGTCCAGACTGAAATATCTCAACAACTATTGGATAGATGTGGTAAATGTGGCACAGATAACCAGAGGATGAATCCTACTGACTTTGGAGTCTTTCTCTAGCGCCATCAGCAGGCGAAGGTTTTCACTTATCTAGTGAAATATCTCAACATTGACTACAGTAGATCGATTGTCACAACATTTGTTACAAACATTCATGGTTACCCTGAGATAACTTTGTTATGATATGGCGCTATATAAATAAAACTGAATTGAATTGAATGGTCCCCAGAGGATGAAGCCTACTGACTTTTCCTCGAGGCCACCACAAGGTTGATGTGCTAATTACCAAAAGTTAGCATGATAACACGCTAAAAACTAAGATGGCAAACATGGTAAACATTACCTGCTAGCATTGTCATTATTAGCTTGAATTGCTGGTGCGTCAGCTACAGACACTGACGAATTATCTGTGTAGCAATGGAAAACTCTATCAAGACACTCTGAGCATCGTGGTATTCTCATTGCATTTTAAGGTGTTTCTGTGATTTTGTCCATGTCCTGAGAGTCAAATCTAAGTCAAATTTTACAGATGCCTATGCACCATAAAAAGATATGGTGCATGTCTGGGCCCTTATCTCTTTGGTGACCTAAATAAACTGATTTATGCATTAATCCAAGATGAGTAAACACAGTGTACGTACTGTATGTGTGTGCAGACGTGTCTGAGTCTGAGTCTTTGTCAGTCTGTCTGCACGGTGAAGGAACAGTAACTGAAGACTTTCCAGGGGCTACCGAGGGCCTGCCCTGACAGTTTACACCCCCTCTCATTTACAGAGGCGCCACATTAATTCAATCTACTGTAATAGTCACACGCACACACACGTACATGCACCCACAGGGCACTGCCTTCATTTAATCAGGCGGCACACAGACACATACAGATTTTAGAAATTCAAACCATTCGCATAATCAAACATGCAGTAATGCACAGACACACAGCTGAGCCCCTTCACACACACACACACACACACACACACACACAGATATTTTGCCTGGTCTAGTGCCAGGCATATGTTAATAAACCTCAAATGAAGCTCCCCCCTTCTGCCGCTCCCATCAAAGTAGCACCAAACCACTAAATAGGACAACAAGCGCACACAATCATAGAGCAAGCAGCCACACACATGCACGTCATACGCACTATTTGAAAACAAGCTCACACTTAGACTGAGACTGAGCAATTTTGATTAGTTACCTAATAACACAGTAGGTCAGCCATGTTTTTCACCCACCCCAACCATTTTATAACGGCTTTTTACATCTTTCACTAAAAGTCACAAAAACAAAAACAGTAGATATTGCCGTGCATTCACATGAAAAATTAATGATGATGGATATTTTATGATAAAGCCTAAAAGATGAATAATAACTTGTCCTGAATGCTTCGGGGGCTTTTCTTACTGATTGCTTATTTTCTTTGAGCATATTCAGTCTGTCTGTCTTTCTCGCTGTCCAAATTTGTCTCATTTTCATTTTATGTATGTGTGATTCTGTGTGTGTGTATGTGAGTAAATAAGTGTACACGTGTGTGAGCGTGCACATGTGACAAACTGGGGGAGAGTCACTGGCCTGGTCTTTCCCATTATAAACAGGATGAGGCCAACTCCTGATTTAAACATCAGCTGTCATAAATGTTTCAGAGAAATGGAAGGAGATGGAGGGAGCGCTGGCAGCTTTCAGGGAGTGGGTGGTGGTGTGGAGGGGGGTTAGGGTGTGGAGTGTGAGAGCGAGAAAAGGAAAGAAAAAAACAAATTTGGGTGACAAAACATGCATGAGGAATTGAAAAAAAAAAGGTGAGTTGAGGTTAGAAACAGCTGCTGTGCTTGTTGTGTGTTGGTCCAATATTACATGTGAAATATTATGAAAATTCATGTTAAAAGCACACCGTCACACATATGTCACACCACCCCACCTTCCACCACCACCCCTGCCCCATATCCTGTCAACTCTCAAATGTCCACCAAATAAAGGCAATAATGTCCCTAAAAAGCCCCACTTACAGCAATAATAATCACATAAGAAATGCCTTGTACACAGCAGAGTTTCCCCACAGTGTTTTGTGGTGCAGGTGGGTCACCTCGCCCGAAATAAAGACCACATCACTAACATCATAAAAGATTAATACACTATACAAATAAAACATTAACCTTTAGGATAAAAGACCAGAGGCACTATTTAACCAGTTGTTTAGGCCTTCATCTACTGAGGAAACTGATGACAAAATGCAATGTGAGAGGATCTGGGTGGCTTACCACCGCTATACTTATACTAAACATAACTTACAAATGTTTTCTGATGCTATTAAAGTTGTTTAATTATCAGTTATGTTTACGAACACAGCAGTAAAACAAGCCGATATTCTCATTTATGAGAAATCGATGCAAAAAATGCAGATTTTCCACCTGTAATCCAAACTCTTTCATTATATCTGTGACTGTAATTAAAATTTATAAGGTCAAAAAATAACCTTAGAGTATGTTTGAGGCAAGCAGAGTGAAGATGTTACAGACGTGCGCCATTTATATGCTGTTTTTCTGCCTCCAACATTAAAATCCTAACAAGCGAGGCAGTGTGGTGGGATTTAACTACAGTCAATTTGTTGTGGTCAGAGGAAGTTGGATATATTTGTTTTTCAAAAGGAATACAGGTCAGGGTCATAGGAGAAGGCTTTTACTGCCTCGACTGTGATGTATAATCCATAGATAAACAGATCCCATGAGCTCAACAGTTCACTTCAGTCTTCCCTTCCCTCTCTCTTTTCCATCCTTCCTTCTTCTTTAAGCTTTCTTGCGCTCTCTCACCACTTTTGCTCTCAGATTGAAGTCCAATATCTGTATCACTGTGTGTCTGTGCTCTACAGGATGCATGAATCCCTATCATCCATCTCCAAGGTCATGAAACAGCTTCACATGCTCTCTGATCTTCAAGGAGTTCACATCTCCAGTGTATGGCCCCACCTACTGGCTGCAGCACAGACTGCTTGCCACAGTGCTGACATTAGCACTGCTTCACTCCAAATTCAATTAGCTAAATGGCAGACTGAATTAGGCTAAATGCAGAGCGAGCCTGCTGAAATGAGCATAACTGCTGAAGACTAGGGGCTAATAATCAGCCACAATTACATCTGAGCGCTCACAATAAGAAAAACTAATTCAATAATGTGAGAGAGAGGAGGAAAATCAAACTGAGCTGCATGTGCAGGCTGAAAACTACAGCTCATATGTACTGGCATCTCAGGCATTACATGTGCGTGCATGTGTGTCACTGACAAAAAAATCATTTTTAAAAAATCAAAATTATTATGGCAGGAAAAAGCTGAAACGTTGCTGTTTTGTCTGATTCTGCCTGTACATTATCTACAAGCAACCTACAACGTTCTCACATTCATCATCAATACCAGTGGTGGACAAAGAAGTGCTACAGTAGCTTAATCAAGTATCAGTACTGTTAATGTATTGATATTTTGCATAAGCAGAACAAAAAGTGCTGGTTTTAAAATCTACCTGAGTAAAAGTATATTATAGTATAATATATTAGTAACTCTACAATGTGTGGAGTTACTCCTTTAGAGCACAATAATCTGTACAATCATACCACATTTTCAAGGACATAGACAGAAGAGGACAGGACAAGGGCACACACAGATGCACACACACCTGGACAGAGCAGACTTACCTGGACATATTCTGCCTGGCTCTGTGCTGGCTCCATGTGGCTGAAGAAAAAGAAAAAAAAAAGAGATGAGAGAGGGGAAATGTAATGCAATAACAGGAAAAAGGCTGTAAACCTCTGTCAAAACTGTGTGTAGGCCTACATATCAACACACGTGTGCTCACGCTGGCGCTTTTGTGTTTGATCTGGTCTAGACAGGTGCAGTGCATGTTACCAAGGACAAAAAAACCTGCCTGTATTCCCATGACCCACTTCTGCAGCGGCCTCTCCAGTGAGTAAAATGCTGTTGCAGTCGAGCTTCGTGGAAAATTGCACAGATAACAAACCCCGCTGAGCATCTAAGGTTGCTGAATATGGAGCTGGCCTCTTAAATCTCTTGGGCACTATAACTCACACTTTTGCACTCATGATGGATCCGGATCATGTGTCAAACCCCCCCGCTGTGCTGCAGTCTTGGGAGCCATACTGCGGGTATACTGCCGTGCAGCTTTGTGATACGGACCGAGCGTGAGCTAAAGGGGCAATTACACTCCCAGACACGTTTTAAGATCAATCGGCGCAGCTCCCAATTGCACGATGAGTCTCACAGGGCCCAGAGTAAAGCCGCGTTACACATGACCACAGAGAGGCCAGATCAAAGGGTCCCATCATGGCAGTGGGCTCGGGAATGTTAATAGGTCCCAGGGCAGAGGAGCTCTACACTCCCCTCCCAAGCTGCTCATGTGCTTCAACTTTTAAAAAAATGGTTGAACAAATGTAAAGTATTTGCCTCCATCATGATCCAGAAAAGAATGTGACTGAGCTGTAAATACAAAAACATACCAATCATACATGAGGCTTTGAAAACAACACCAGAGCTAGATAGGAAAAAGGCCATCAGGGACTGTGTCATTGTCAAGCATACCAGTTGTGCTTCACTCATTGTGTGTATGCCTTGTTTTTAAGCTCTGAAATTATAGAAAATGGTTTACTATTAACTATTCTTGCAAGTCAGATTTGGATTGATATTCATAAATATTTCAGATGCAAAAACAATCGCTCCACATAGTTTTATGCAAAAACCCCTTGCAGTTGTTTGATTACTGCAGTATGGCAACCTTCTTCTCATTTCAAAATAATCTTTCCAACAAAAAAAAAATAAAAGCTTGGCAAGCAAGGCCAAGTGGCTTGAAGCACATGAAACACTTTTACACTTTTCCTGAAACTCTTGAACTTATTACACATAATATGTCCTTAAAATTATACTTAAATTATGAACTTGATTTTATACTTGACTTTCATTTACTTAATATTGAAACTCTGTTTCTAATGTAACACTACTGCTACATCTGTCTACTCTGTACAAGCAGCACCTATAGCATGTATGCCTAACCTGGAAGAGGATGGGCATGCAGGCTATCAGCGCTTAAATGACATGCTTATTCCGTTTTTTCCCCCAGTTTTTCCTCATCTGACTCCAGGATGTGCGGACAGAGGTTGAAATATGCTGTACACATTGTAAAGCTTGACTAGGGCTGTAATTAATGAGTATTTTCATTAGCAATTAATTTGCAGGTTCTTGATTAATCAATTCATTATTTTGTCTATGTCAAAACATTGTGAAAAATGCCCATCACGTATGTAACAGAGTCCAAGGTGATGTAATGAAAAAGCTTCTTTCATCAGACCAACAGTCCACAACCAAACAATTTTCAGTTTAATGTCATGTATGACAGTGAAAAAACATAAAATCTACACATTTGAGATGCTAAAACCAGCAAATGTTTGCCATGATTAATCCATTAATCAACTAATTGTTTCAACTCTAGTTAAACATGAGTTAACATGCCCAACAAAGGAGTTGACATGCTTTGCTCCACAAAGGACAATGAGCCTAAAGAACAAAACCCATAACTGTGCCAGCTTACAAGCCACCAAAGGCACCACCAACACAGTCTGAGAATAAACTGAAATCGGTTTTCCAGAAAAGCAGGAAACTCAGGCAAAGAAGTGAAGAGCTGCACTTTGGACAGAATATGAATAGGAGTAAAGTTAGTGGACAGCCAGGCTGAGAGATGGAGGGACGTGTGATTTAGGGCTGAACAGACAGAGGAGAGAGAGCGCTTTGATGTGCCCATGCTGAACTTGCGCTACACCATACAGCTATATTTCCCACGGTCCCTGGGCTGAACTAATGGGCTGAAGCTGCACGCTCGCACATGCGCGCCCCTGCATGCCAGCACAACTGCAGCCTGCACACACGCAAGCACGTACACACGCAGGGCAAATCCCACTGTAACACGATACAAGCACTCTGCTATCATGCATGGAATATCGGAGGCAGAGAGACCTTGGCATGTCATGGGAAAGCAGCGAGAAAATGCTCGCCTGAGAGGAGGAGGAGGAGGAGGAAGGGGCACCTTTCAGGAGTTACAGTACATTTTACTGTTCCATAAAGTTCTGATTTTGTTGATAAATCAGCTGCAACGTTATGAAACGCACACAATGAGCACACAAAAAGCTTGTTTGTGTCGGTCTCCTGTGCGTCAGAACAGATCGATGCAGAATAAGAAAACATCACACACAACAGTGCGGCAGCTTTCCAGCAGCACCTGATCAATAAAAGGAATCAATGTTACCTGCTGCCTTTTAAAGGTGAAGTAATGAATCCTGTTATCTTCTCACCTCACACCCATTGCATGAAGTCCTGTCCACAACAAAGTCAGCACAAACTGTGAAGTGTGAACAGTCCAACTTCCCCGGCAGCTCTACGCGCGTTTAAAAACGATTTGCGCCCCCTGGTTTACGCACAGAGCATGGCCAGATTAAACCGTTTTGAGGGCCCGGGGCGAAAATGTGCTGCTGCGCCCCAATTAACCCACCATCCCTTCACTCTCTCAGCAATGTGTACAGTTTGTCTATGCTGAAATGTATGACCAAGCCCACACTTGCTGTGTGGTAATTTTATTAAACACATCACTATAGGAATATGGAAAATGTAATCACAACACTAAAATAATGCAGGGCTCAGATGTTGACTAGTGATGGAAGAACTAAGATCCTTTACTTAAGTAAAGGTGCAAATACAAAAATGTAAGAATACAAGTAAAAGCCCTTCATTCAAAGTTTTATGTAAGTATAACTAGTATCCACAAAATCTACTCAAAGTATTAAAGTGGTAAAAGTTCTGTTTCTGCAGAAAAAATGGCTTCTGTGACACACGTATGATTATATATGTCACTAGTAGATTGCTAATACAGATGCATCAATTTTACTGTTGTAGCTGGTTGAGGTGGAGCTAGTATTACTTACTTTATATACTCCCAAAGTGTCAGATAAATTTAAAAGTTAAATCTAAGTCTTCCCTTTTTTGTAAAATATTGGATCATTTGACCTCTTATGACCTCAAACAGTTATGAAACCATGTAAAGAGTAAAGAGGGGAAATCATTCTTTGGTGGAAGTGCTAACAACTCACAGAAACGTGACAAAGGGCCCCCATCTACACACAGCTTTTTTAAGGGGTCACAAGCCAAAAAGATTGGGAACCACTGGTTTAATCTTTAATTGTATTTTATAAACTGATCATGTGTTTTTTAAATGTAAACTCTTAAAATTTTAAATGTAAAAGTAACATAAAATGGAAATACTCAACTACCTTAAAACTGCACTTAAGTAAAGTACTTGAGTAAATATACTTAGTTACTTTCCAGCACTGATTTTGACACAGGGACCCAAGATCAGGTAGTAAAGCAGGAGCCACCTCAAGACCTTTATCATGTCAGCTGACACTGTGCTTTAGTGGCGCAAACTCCCACATTTTCAATAAACTACCACAAACCATTTGACACTCTATAAGACTGGAGCTTCCGGGTGTTTCGGGGGTCCCTGATCCTCTTGGGACAGTTGCCCACTTTGGAAATCCAGCCTCAGCAAAGAGGAAGAAAACTGTACCTCTTTAGTGTCAGACTGCATCAAACACTCACTGTTTAACCAAAATGCAATATGTAGTGTTGAGTATGATGGGGATTATCATAAGACAAGCAACCAATAATTTAAAATCACTTCATAGATTCAAAAATCCTTGATGTTTTTTCTTTGTCACCTTTGCTTAGTTTCATTAAAACTTTCATTATCAACTACCAAAATAATCTGTTACATAACCCTTAAATGAATGGCACTCTCCCCTCCTCCCCAACCAGTAACCTCTCCTCCTTCAAAGACTTATTGTCCAAGGAGAAAAAACACGGAAAATGAACTGTCAAAGAAAATTAAACAGTTTGAATGAAAAAAAGAATCACCTGTAAATGCTGTCAGAGTTTTGGTTTCCTTTGCCTGCTCCTTCTGTCAGCTCTCTGCTCTCCGCCTCCTGCTTTGGTTCAGGTTCAGGTACAGGCCCGGACTCTAACCCTTCATCCTCAGTAGTACGGGTCTGGTCATTCTCCTGGCTGAGTGGAGGCAATGACTTCTCTTCAGGGTTCAAGTCTGCGCCTGCCTGGGTGGTGCCTTGCTTGTCACATGCCTCTGGTTGGAGTGCAGCACTTGAGCCACCAGATGGCGACACATCTTCACAGGCAGCAATGGGTCCAGAGATGGTGTTTTGGGTGTTTGTGACATTAGTTTCACCTGTAGGTTCAGGCTGGGTCTTGGGATCAGTGAGAGAGTCTTGGCCGAGCCCAGTGTCCACTTTAACTCCAGCTTCACCCCCAGTCACTTTGATTGAGGCGGCTGTGAGCCTCGAGGGCCTGCGGTCTTGGTCCCCTGCAGGTCGCTGGCTTTGGCTTCTGTTGATGCTGCTCTTGTCTTTACTCTTCTTATTGCTGCCGGTGCCTCCTAGAGAAGAGGGGGACATCAGAAATAAACATCAAAGCAGACAAAGACAGGGAGAAGCAGGGAAAAAAGAAGGGAAAACAAAGGTTTGTTATGGTGAAAATTGTTGTCCTATTTCTCAAACGTTTTTGCCAAGCTAAAGTGTCATCGCTTGAGTGTTGTTCATAACTCCTGCTGCTTTACCTTTATTACTCTTGTCTCTCCTCCTCATAAGCAGCCTTGGCAGCGTACCCATGTGTGTATAGCTCTCACTGGAGCGGACGTAGCTGGCGGTGCGAGGGCGCATGGCGTCCATGTCGTCCACCGTTGTCTCAACAACTGAAGCCAGGATCGGCGTGGTGACAATGCCACAGTCAGTGCCATCTCCAGGCTTCGACTGAGAGGACTTGGAGTCTGATTTGTCAGTGGAGCGGCGAAAAGAGAGGTTGGTGAGGCTACCGAACCACTTGAAACCTTGAGAGGGGAAAAGTTAGAAAGGAAGAAGAAATGCTCATTATGTAGCAAAAAAAACTACAACGCTGGTCCCTGTGATTGCCCACCAGTCTGTTTTGAATCTCCTCTCTTTTGTTAGTGTTTCTGTACTACCAACTCATCCTCTCAATTGGATGGCATTGATTGAGAGATGTTAACCCTATGCTAGTTGAAGGGGAGATTTGCAAAATAGTTGGTGATTTGGTTGAGGAGGAAACTAAAGGTGTGAGGAATTCAAGAGTATGGGGGGCAGTAAGGACATTTGGATTGTAACGTGGAAAGAAGAGAACAAACCCAACTCTGCAGTTCCCCTCATCTCTACAGAGGTTTGTTGTGTCTTTTAGCTCATTGTTTTGCTTTTCCGACTCACAAATTCTGCTCTCATTTACCTCTATTTTCAGAGAAAAACCTCTGACCAGCCACCTGCCCAGCGCCAAACAGCAGACAAAGTTAGCAACTAGCTGTGGAACACATTTGAGCATCTTGTAAGCTAAAAACATTATATTTTTCTCAGCAGTTGGCGAAGACTAAAAGGTAAAAGGAGAGTGAATATTGGGCTTAGATTCATCAAATAGACAGAAACACGACTTAACAACTTTATAAGGTAAGTTTATATGTCAGATGTTGTGTTTTCAACTTGTTCTGCTGACCCCAAGTGGCAAACAAATCAATGACTGCAGCTTTCATAAACAAGTCCCTCTCTTTCTGCCCAGTTGTTACAGCAAAATGACCTTTTGCAGAGCTAGTGTTTTGATCGTGTCGCTCTACAGATGTAGAAGCAGTCAACCATTTGCAGTGAAACATATATGTGTAAAAGTGTGTGGGTGCATCTGGTCCTGCTTGGTTGTCTCTGTGTGTCAATACCAGTAGGCATGCAAGTATTTATGTAAAAGATCTGCCTTTACAAAACATATACTGTACAAAATTACAATCATATAGTGTATATAAATTAAATATAATAAACACTGGGTAACTTAATTGACTCAGCTGAATTTTTGCATGTCATCATTATCACCAAAATGCTGCAAACATGACATGGCAGTATCTGACAGTTAGCACTGGTTAAACTAACTGCTCCCACCCTGGCTGACTATATGTGTAAACACATGAACAAAGTGCAGCTGCTCCACACACACACACACACATACACAGTACTCACTCAGTTTCCGCATGCTCATGTTGTGGCTGCAGTGTGGGTATAAGATCAGCTGCAGGTGGGTGACAGATGGATCATCTGAGAGGAGATACAGTAAAACACAGAAGGAGAGGCAGATAGGGAGGATCACTCTTCCGGTTGAGGAGGAGAAACCTCGAACCACAGTTCCTCTCTGCGGGTGAGATACTGCACACAGTTTGTATGTGTGTGAGAGAGACAAAACTGAGAGATGAGATGCAGCGACAGGGGCAGGGCAGACCATGACACTTCCTGTGTAAAGCTGAGAGGACCAATGGTAAGAGGAAATGAAAAGATGATATGAGATGACAATGGTTGAAAGAGTAAGATAAAATATAAATATATGAAACATGTGAAAATGTCCTCTGGCCAGACGTGTTGATAGAATAAATAGAGTGGCGATGGAAAATAAGAGGGGTGTAAAGTGTTGATTGCTGATTGTTGACTTTTTGGTTATAAACTCATCCAGAGGTAATAATAAGTCACCTTTGATATAACTGATCATTTACTCCAAGCTAGAAGTCCTAATCTTCCCAATGCAGTTTACACACTACTGCATAATGACAATAATTCTGACTTTTAAGAAGAAATGAATGAGGACTGACTGATTCAATTAAACGTGAAAGAATATTTCTGTAGTAAGTGAAACATGTTGTTGTTTGTCAGCACGTCACAGTTCAATGCAGCACATCCTGCAGTGCACCCAGAATTTGAATTTGAGTTCTGTGAATGTGGGCGAGAGTCACACCGGATACTAATGCATATATTATGTTAAGTCTTCTTGTTCTTTTACTTCAGGCAGCACTGATGTGTATGTCATTTGCTTTTTCCACAGGATGTAAGTATTGCAATTACAGCTCCTCGGGTGTTCATCACACATTTCTCAAGTGAGAGTGGTGTGTAAGAGCTTGTGTGTATATTTGGTATCATTAAGTTGAAACTTGGCATCAATTATGTTTGATTAAATTTGACTCAAGAAAGTTCAATAAATATCTGCGGCATCTGAGAATTGTCCATCTTTTATACAAACTCAAGCTGTGCAGCCAAGCATCGTTCAAACCCACAGAACTTTATTTTAAATTCTAGCGGAAATCCCCAAAAACATGAAGGTTTGAATATTTCTCTCAGTGTGAACATCATATATAACAACAGACAGTGTGGAATAAGGTGATTTTCCCAATCTTAGAGATACTTAAAGGGAAACAAATGGGTAAAACTGCATGTTAAGAAGTGAAACATTTGATGATTGAGATCTTTATACAGGTGTTTTTTTTTTTTTTTTTTGGAGACGGTCCGCACGAGCAAAGCAATTTGCTTGTGTTTAGCTGACAGGTAAACTTGTCGTGTGAATAATTAATGGTCGGTTTACGAGTAAATGCAGAAAGACGTGTCTTTGAAACCAGGAACCAGAGTTAGCATCCTGTCTTCTACCAGCAGTCTATGTTGGTTTCTTTTACTGTAACTGTGACCACAGTCTGCCCATAATCTTAACCAAGACACGGAAACCGAAAACATAAATCCTATCATTTATTTAGAAAAGTTATGTTTACAAAAAGGAAAGTGACTCACCAGTGTCTTGGAAACTTTCTTTCTTTGTTTTTGCTTGCTTGTTTTACAGCATTTCTCTTATTTATTATTTTCTATCATCTAAACATAATAAATTTGACATTTTATATATGTATATTTCTTTAAATAAAATGCATGGTACAGTAAACTTTATTGTGGTTTGTTCTTTTAAATGTCAGATCAGGGAGATCAGTTAAGATGCTGCTACAATAACACACCAGATGAGCAATAGTTAAATTAATATGGTGTACACAGGTCAAATAGTGTTTAGTATGAGCCATATATCTTCATGGGTTTTCACTTCCTGTTGACTTTTGGGCGTGCGGCTTCTGCAAATATGGCTTTCGTCTTCCTGTGAACGCTGTACCACACCAAACTGACATAGAACAGACTAAAATACACAAAGCAAAAAGAAACTCCAGTGCATCTGAAACATTCAAACAGTCCCTTTATTAAAGGAAATATCAGCCGCTGAAACCAGAGGTGATATCATCATTTTAACATATTTATCATCCTGCAACCTCAAACAGCAACAAGGGTTTGTTGTTTATTTTCTCCCATTGTCCATCCAAAGATGCCCTGAAGATAATATGTCAGACTTAAACACTTCACTGCTCAGTTGTTTCATCATCACATTATCTGGTTTTATTGTGTCAGCAAGCCAAAAAATCACTTTCAACTTCTTAATCCATCCTTATCTTCTGTTAGTCGTCCTCTGGATGGCACCAAAGGTCCCTGAAAAAGCAGAACTACAGTCACACCTACTCCATATGTACTTCACCACAGATTACTGTAGATATATGCATGTTTGATCTAGACAATTCCTTGCATGTTTCCAATTAGGAGTCATTAAGACTATTGATGTTTCATAATGAGTCATGAAGAAGACTTTGAATTGTTGCCTAATTACCGGCCTAATGGTTCGTTTGATCCCATCATGCATACATATACCATGTAATAACTTTTGTATCTTGAAAATGTGTTTTTGTGATGCCATATTTTTCTGTGAATCATAGCATGGCTGGTCCCTCAGGGTAATGCCATGTGCCCGTCAGGACAGGGTCCTCTAAGGGACTGAGGTCCAAGGGGAACACCTAGTCCTTTTGGTGCAGCCTATAGACTCAACCAACTGAACGTAACTGCTGATCGCTGCTCTGTAATCCAGCAGAATGGAGGTAGACGGAGTAAAGTGAGAAATATGATATAGAATAGATATAGTGTGGTAAAGAGACACACAAACACATGTGAGCACACACACACACACACACCCTGAAGTAATGGGTTGGGCTTTTATTTTGTATCCCAACCAGGTTTTCCACAGAAGCAATTTGCCAGAGTGAATGACTGTGTGTTTGTGTTTGTGTGTGTGTGTGTGTTGTGCCTTCGTGTGCTGCTTTAATTTCACCTTGATGAAAAACAAGCCTTCAATAATTCAGCTCTCTACCTCCTCATGCGATGACAACTCACTTTGACCCGGGGCCACGCTGATACACTCCGCCCTGCGAGAGAGACACACAGAACTGAAACCTTATTTAGACAAAAATAAAAATGGTAGAGGTCGTTCACACCTTTTGTTTGTTTCACTTTTTATATTACATACCACAAGTATAAATATCAAGACAATTCTGATCCTTCATCAGTTTATAACACATCTTAATAACATATACATATTGTTTCTCTACCTACTTAATGAAGTGTGTGTACAGGTGTGTTCTTCAGAAACACGATATAAAAGCTTACTGGACTAAGTCGGTGTACTAACACTTATTGTATATAGTCCTTAATAGATTATAGTAATAAATGTTATTCTTGCTTCCTGGTTATTCAGGGTTATTTGTGAGTGTGATTTTGCTGCATGCTGCCAGAAATGAAGGAACTGATAGGTAGGTAATATGTATCTATAGATTATAACTATTATCCTCCATGTTTTTTATGATACTATAATCAGAAATAGAACAGACATATTTTTTTCTCTTATTAAAAATATTTTAACACATTTTAAAAACCCTACATTGTAACCTAGAAACATAAAAACACACGTTTTATGTTTTTTCTCTATTGCTTCCATTACGTTTCCTTAAAAGTCTGCATTAACTTTTGGCGAAGCGGTGCTTATATTGTATTCGCTGGGATAATTCAGTTTATGGTGGGAAACCTTGCCATTATCTTTTGTATTACTTTCTCCAGTCAAACCCGCTGTAATTTAAAACACATTTGCAAAACACAGCTCCAGTGTAGCACCTAAACAGCACCTGAATGAATTACCCCCAGCTCATACTCCTTGAATGTAAATTATAAACTTATTTCTGGATGACTTCTGCAATGTATCCTGTATCTGCTGTACCTTGCTGTGCAGCACAGGACGGGTGTCGCGCTGCAATAAACGTACAGAATCATCTATCCTGACATCTCTGCTGCTATTAGAATGTGATTGTGACCTTTAGTATGATCCCACTGTCAGCTTCCTTGCAGATGATCAATGACAACTGCTCTCTCTTTGATTTACTGAGGTAAAGTAAGATGAAAGTTGAAAAAACTGAAAACTGCAGTCAGTTGCAGTGGTGGAATACAGCGATGTAAAAATACTCCATTATAAGGAAATCTTATTTAAAAAGTACAGAACATTATCAGCAAAATGTACTTAAAGTACCAAAAGTAAAAGTACTCATTATACAACAGAATGACTGCATTTAGGGCTATATTATTATACAGTATATTAGATTATTAAAGAATTATTAATGATGCATAAATGTGTAAGAGACATTTAAATGTTGTAGCTAGTCGAGGTTGAGCTAACTTATTTCAAATATGGTTGGGTTGTTTAATCTATAAAAATGGATTATATCTAATAAACTATAGTAATAATATGATTTGTAGCTGTCAAATAAAAGATGAATGAAGACCTGAAACAAAAACACAACAGAAGAAGAGAAAAAAGGGGGGAGGTTTGGCCAACGAATGAAAGTCACAGCTGCTATATAACTGAACACTGTATATTTCATGTCCTTGTGCTGTCCCCAGAGACTGAAGGGTCATGGGTAGGTATATATATTCCCCTCTACTCAGGTCAAATCTCCACAACATTTTATCTTTGTTTATTTTAAGCTCTCTGTTGATGTTCTGTGTGCATGCAATCTCGTCTCTACGTCTCCCTCTTGGCTCGTGGCATCTGTTTTCCTTTTCAAGCATCATACCTGTCACTTATTATTGTATACTGTCCAATAAAAGAGAAAAAAAAGCAATGGTCGTAAAATGAAACAACGGTGGGAGAGGAAAAGGTCAAGACGACAGTGTTTCAGATTGTGTTGTCATCAGGTTTTGGCACTTTGTATTGATGTGGCCTCTATTGGTCGTACATAAGGGAGGCAGAGAGCTGAATTATTGAGGCCTTGTTTGTCATCAAGGTGAAATTAAAGCATCACACACACACACACACACACACGCATTGATCCTGGCATATGATACATCCTTTGCTGTACTTGTGAGGACCTTGACTTGATGCCACACTCTGAGCATAACATCTATCTTTACGAAGCTCATGATATTCAGTTTTTGCTGACAGTGTTGGAAATGTGTGAATTCAGTTAAATGTTTATTACTGAGGTCATAGTTAAAGCTGGACTACAGTATAATGAGAGGTGTTTCTAATTTTTTGTCCTCCCTATTATATACACGAGGGGACAGATATTAGAAACACCTAACAACAATTAATTTTAAAGGCCTCAATGGTCTAAAATCCTTCATAGTTGAGTCAAAGCAGACATATTATCTCCAAACTTGGAGGCACAAAGGTCTAATGTGATGTAATTTGTGAGTGTCACTCAGTATTTAAACACATTTAAGGTATTACTGACTTTCTTGTACAACTTCTCCAAATTGAAGGTAGTTTGGCAGCCTGAAAACCACTGTCTGTTTGTTAACAGATAGCCAACCTGTTACAGCTAACAGCTAAGTGTCAAATATATATAAAGTTTGTAACCTCTGTACATATTTGAACGATGCAATTGGATAGTGGATTCAAAAAGCATGTGTCATCATGTGTTTCAGACTGTAGAGGGCGCCAAAGACAATTGAATTTCACATTAGAGAGAAATCACCTGCCTCTATTGGACCAACAGAGACCAACCACAGCAAAGAACTGCAATGGATAACACACAAACATTTAAGATGAATGTATGATAATTACATCTTTTTTTTCACTCCTCAATATAAATACAAAAAGAAAAAAGAAAAAAATACAAGAGGACCTGAGAAAACTCCATCTTACAGGAGCTGTGCCAGCTTTGATTTCTGGCAGCTGGTGTCTCCCTGTAGACCAGGAGAAGGAGGACATCCAGGACTCTGAACCAGTATTCTTTATACCGTGGACACTGGACTGGGACTGAAGTTTCTACTTCAGAACCATCAATAAAGAGACATTTGGAAGCCACATGATGAAGACATAACTTATTTAATTGGCATTTGTTGACCCATATGGCCTTTATGAGGGCAATAATAAGATAATAAACTATTTACAACTGTTGGTAAAACAGAAAACTGTTGCTTTCTGTTTTCCCTGACTGGGTCAAACTGAAAGTGATATACATACACATTTATTTAGAATTTCCTATGGGTGTGAGAATATTTCTGGATATTTTTTCTCATAATTAAGTATCTTTTGTGAAACTGTACACACATTATACAGCTGAATGAACTTCTCTTGTAGCCTGTTGTTTGTTTTGGCAGGAACCTGCCAGTCTCTGCATCTAGTGTACCTCTGCACAGTCACAGCAGCAAAGACAGCTTCCCAAGAATGTGGCTTTTCCCAGACATTGTATTATGATTCTTATGAATACATTGGATTTTTTAAAATTCTTTTGTCATAAAATAAGATACACTGAGAGTAAGTGGTTTGTTTACTGTAATGTAAAATATAACCTGTGTAATTCATTGTCCATTATCAGTAAATTATAAGAGTCAGTAAAGAGCACAACTGCACAGGCAGACACGGAAACACTCAGTTACCCAACAATCTGCCGTCTGCTATCCATTTCTGTGTCATCCCCTTTGTGGTTTGGGAGGGAAGTCAAGAGGCCAGCTTAGTAATAAGGAATACAGGTGTATGTGCCTCTGTGAGTGTATGTGTGTGTGTGTGTGTGTGTGTGTGTCCAACTCTTTAATGAGTCTCGCAGTCCAGCCAACTGAAGGTGACTCATCTGCACCAGGTGCTGCTCTCATAGTAACACTCTTCTCTGTTGGCGAGATGTTGAATCATTAGGAGTAAACAGTGACTCCTCAATGAAAACTGCGGCTCTGATCTTTTACTGTATGTCCATAACTCGATCTACATTTTGCTTTACTTTTATATTACAATTTACGCCTGCATACTAGTGCATTGTCAGGGATAAAGTTTTATTGGGTTGAGTTATTTCAAAATATTTGGATAATCAGGATATTATGAATTCTATGCATCCCATTTGTTTATATATAGTATGCGAGTGGATGTCCTCCTTCTAGCAAAATGTACATAGTAAAGCACTACAGCCCACACAGTAACATCATGATTTACTATGATAACCAATGATGGAGAAATGCTTAATTACAGCATAGGTTGGTTGTCAGGATTTACTGATTTTAATATTAAATATGAAATTCTGTATTATCACATCTCGGAAAAGGCAAATTCTATAAAACATTTTTTTGTTTTGTTTTTTGTTACTGTGTACGCAGCCCGGGGTCATTTTGCTTCTACTTTTGGCCCCTGATGAAGTTCACCAGAGGAGATGGAGATTAAGTACTTAATAGCACTTCAGTGGAAGTTGTTGAAGGATGGGAGGGTTCTTCTATTTTACTTCCCTGTCTGATCTTTTTGGCATTCAAAGGATTCAATCCACTGGCATTCAACTCATATACTTGTCTCTAAAATCATTAGGCTACTGCCACTGCTTCCCTTCAAATTTTGGATGTTAAAAAAAGAGTCATCAGAGGCCAAGTGGTTATGAAACTTATTCAACACAAGCACATAATTATAGAACCATAAACTGTGAGGATTTGACATGGCAACATCAGTGCTTTCTAAAAACAATCTTCTCCACAACATCAACAATTACAGTATGAATGCAGCTTGTATCTTTTCTAATACTGTAACTGTATCAGTGTAACTGTGTGTTTATGATATAAAGTCCATAGAAACGCTTTGGTACATTCTACTGTAAATTCTGTCTATGCTTTTTTCCATCATGCACTGTCAGTTTTCAACCACTAGAGGACTGCAAATGACTGAGATTGCAATATAACGCAAAGGTGTGTGCTTGATTTGAATGTAAGCCACTTACAGTAAATCATATAATAGTTGTGTGCATTTGAAGCAGCATGCACCTGAAGAAGGAACTGCATTGAATGTGCTGTTTTTCTACCATGTATGAAATGTAGAAGTTACACTAAAGGGAATGAGATTCACAAGATGAATTACGAGCACTGCAGAGCATTCACAATATCAACACTGTTCCCGCCATAGTAGTGCCTTATGTTGTCTCAATTGGAGTATGATACATCATTGTATGGTAAGAAGCAAAAACAGTGGTAAGGGTCAAAGTAAGTTTTAGCCATTGGATAGTTAAACTGTGGATTGATTTTCTGTGAGGAGTAAATGTCAGGAGGGCTGTTTGAGTAAGATGATAATTCTCAGACAGACACTACTGAGCCTCAACGGGATCTCGGTGATTACTGAGATTTCCAGAGGAAAAGTTTTAAAACAGATGGTCCCCTGGCTGAGTAGAACCAGAGGCAGGTCCTGTCCTTGCCCCTGTCTGATGACGCTCTCATATATTGAGTGAGGGAAGATTATCGAATCAGTCAAAACATTCAGTGGGGGAGAATAATCTGGATCAAATTCTGGGCATCAAGTCTCACTGACCTGCCGTGTGCTTCATTGTAGCTTAAATCCCCCCCACTTCGTCAGATGAGGCAAAAGAGACACATGTACGTGGTTTTCACCCTGAATCCTCACATGTGCTGTTTTCTGACTCAGCAAGGACTCTGAGGACAGGGGTGATCAGCACCATGGACAGCGGTCCAGAGAGCGAAGTATGCAGGAAACTCTGAAAATGGAGCGAAAATATATATATATACATGTGTAATGAGATACAGTATATGTATCATTACTTGTGTAATTTGAGGTATTTCCTGTTAAAGAGACACACAAATGTGTAAACGAAATATTAGTATGGAAAGAAAGAGCAAAAAAGTGGGATTGTAGACATAATTCTGATGTCTTTTTTAGTTTGACTTAATTAATTAATTAAATGTTGTCCGCAGTACTTTTCATATAGACCAGACCATCAATGTGGGACGTTCAGTAGGTTCCAATTTCTTTGTTTTGAAGTTTAGTGGTGGGTCTACTCTTATCATGGATTCTACTTTTTACCATAAAACCATAACCATATAGTTTCAGTAAAACTGATGATCATTTCTAGAAACTGGGGCAGGGTTAATAAGGAGTGTGAGGAACCTGTCCTCAGGAGAGACGTGATGACATGCCTTCAATCTTCCCTCAAATCTACTGCTACATGTATGACTGGAGTGCCTCTGTACAACTTCTGGGTCAGAGCATTCTTTATTGTCATTGTTTGTATTAATACTGTAAGACATAAGATGTTGTACTGTCACTATCTTTACCGCTGTATTTCTGATTGAATGAAATCCCGTATTTAGGGCCGGAAACACTCATGATTAGATAGTCTAAAGGGGTCCAGTCAGAATCACACAAAGCTTTCCAACTCCACGTCATTCAGCTCTCAGAGGAAAACAACAGAACAGCATACAAACTACCATTACAGTAAGTCAAAGTGTAATCAGACCTGACTACAAAGACATGATACTTTCGCCCCAGCTGTGTCCATGCCTCGATCTGCTATTTGAACTGAACAACAGCACTTGGCAGGGCTAAAAGAGGCAGATAGATATATATTTTAAACATTTCAGGGAAGAAATCTCTTTTTAAATATTTCATTACTTCTTATCCACTGCTTCTGATAGCTCACTTACCACTCTACAAGGAAATATTTATAACATTTTGCACTGAAAGCAACCCCACAGGTCCCAGATAGGCATAATTAAGTACAAATGAAATTACTTTGGATACTAGATGTTTAGCAATATGCATGAGGAAGCTCATTGTGGGTATAAAATGAAAACATTTCCTATTTTCATTTCTTCCTCCCCCTCTCGCTCACACACACACACACACACACACGCAAACACACAGCGTCAGCTTAATCATAATCTTTTCTTATTCTCTCAGCATCCACTCAGCCTGCATAGACCTTGACCCGGCCAACATGTGACTGTCATACTGAACTGCGAACTGGAGAATGAATGAATGAATGAATACCATTAAGAAAGAAAAAGAGATGTGGTGAGGGTGAAGATGAAGAGAACAGAGAGGAAGTGTGTGTGTGTGTGTGTGTGTGTGTGTGTGTGTGTGTGTGTGTGTGTGTGTGTGTGTAAGAGAGACTGAAAAGCACAAAGAGAGAGAGGACTACAGGGGGAAATAGAAAAACAAAGAGAGGAAGACAGCAGATGGTGTCAGGGATCATTGTGAGTGTAATGCCTGCCAAATTAAAACACAGCTTGATGATATTCCTTAATTTATCTCACTCCACTGGGTTATTGTCTACATACATCACTATTGAAAGTGATTTTTGCGGCATCCATCTACATATCTGTCTGTCTGTCTATTTCAACAACATAATTGGTTCATTTTCCCTTGTTAATGTTTTTTCCTTTCTGTCATTAAAATGTGATTTCTATTTGTCCTGAAATGACTCAGCTCCATCTCCATTTTTTGAGCAGATCCCTGATGGGAACGTGCAGAAAGTTAAAAGCAGTGTTAAAAAATAAGGGATCAGAAAATGGAAATTTGAACATCTACAGTTCAACGTCAGCCAGGTGACTCCATCTGCTGAGGAGCATCGTGTGATATGATCGAAAGCTCCAAAACAGCTACTAATGGACCTTGTGGTGAGGTTCTATAAGGTTGAAAATTAAAGTTTCAGTCTCACATTTAGATTGTTTTGAGTAGCATGTGCAAAGGGTCATCATAAAGCTTTCCCTCTTTCTGCATTCACTTTCCTGGTTTACAGTAACAAGCGGCTCTTAATCAGCTTACTTAAACTATTAGAATGTCATCCCGTATTTTGTACCTTGCACTTTTTATTTTTATTTAAATAAAATCCATCTAACTGTTTTCATTTAGTCACATACGCTGTAATCACGCCGACAGTTCAACTTGTCAGAGGCATCACTGGAAGGGAAAAATTAAGTGTTCACTCTGTTTTGAAATTCATGAAATATGTCAGCAGCTAACAATGCGCATTTGCATAATTCTGTGTTAATGTTCTTCTATCTGCATATTGGATGATGTGAGCAGATAAGAATCACACTTGCATAATTTCTGTTGTGTGAATCTGGTCCTCGTGAAGACTCTCGGTGACTATGAAGACCCGTGAACATCTGCTAACCTGCAAACCTGTTACTGTCGAAGCCAACATACAGCGAATGCTTTTGAGCCAATCCCTTCCCATCTTTTTAATGGTTTTATTTCTCCACATTAAAATAGATGATGTATTATTTTGTCTCTAACATACACCATTTGTCTAATAATGTCTGTCTACTACTCTAATCTAAAGCTTCTCCATCGTGTTGTTATTTTGTTAATGTGCTTCACGTTATTGCTTTTTACTGTATATTTTGTTCTATATGAAACTCTCTCTGCCTCTCGCTTTCCATTTCTTCTTCTCTTTCCATTTCTTCTCTCCTGCCTCCTGGAATCAAACCAGGACGCTCCCTCTCCTTTGATCTCTGCTCTCTGTTTCATGGTTTACACACACACACACACACACACACACACACAAATGCACATTCAAAATCACATTGTTCAACCTTGTGTGTCCTTCTCCACAGCTGACCGAGAGGGTGAGACAAAAAGAGAGAGAGATTGAGGGAGATGGGGGAGGTGCAAAGTCATCAATTATTTATGGTTGAAATCTAATAAGAGGCAGGAGTTTAGATGGGCAGCGAGCATATTGACAGATAGACCAAGTCCCTATTTGCTGCAACATCACAACATCATTATCCTGTGAAAAACAAAGCTGAAATATTAAAATCTGAATATAATTTTATATGTTTGTGTTCCTTGGTATTCAAATACATTTGCAACAACTGTATGGAGCATTCAATTATTTTTTTCTCAGCTGGATTTTAATCAGATTGCTGTAATAACATTACATGATGTGTGTGTGTGTGTGTGTGTGTGTGTGCGTGCGTGTTTGTGTGTGTGGATGGGGGGATGCATGCATTTGAAAGGGCATTTGCATTGAAAGGTGAAGTAGTATTGATCTACACTATCAATCATTCAACCCTCTTGATTAAGCTCATATCTGCAGATACAGTTGGTTCATGTTGTCTTCTTTGCTGCATTTTCATCATAAGCGATTGTTAAGATTTTCACAAACACACACCTGCGCACTGAAGCGCACAACACAAGGGGGAAAAACTGTCTCTGAGACAGACAGAGATCCTTTCTGTGTGTTTGTTAATTATTCTATTGTCCATATTTACATACTTGTTTGATTTGTGGGGTGAACTGAGCGGCTGGTCGAGGGCTCATGGGAAATAGTGTACATTAAAGGCAGCTAAAAACAGAAATATTGAGTAAACAATGATATTATATGGTGTTAATATGTCACTGTTGTGATTACAGCTTGTTTCTGTCGTGCCCAAGTGGCCAAAAAATCAGTTAATGCAGGTTTAAAGAAATGTTTAGAACGCTTCGTGTCTGTGTTACTTTAAACAACATTTTACATGTTTGTTGTTAAATGCCTTAAGTTCTGCTGTTTTATTTGCTGAGGTTTTGAGATACTAGCTGGTAAGACGTCTGCCTTCACTGAAATATAATAGAGGTGAATGCAATCTTGTGCGTATTGAGCGTGATCAACAGACTATGTAGAGAGTTATCTCTATTTGGTAGAAAACTTTTTGTGACAGCAAAGTCTGTGGGTTATTCTGAGTCATCGGGACATTGATTCTGCAAAAACACGTTGCTGTTAAGTTTTTCAAATGTAATCTTTAGATGCTTTGATCACAAATAAAATGACATTCTCCTTGGCCTGGCAACAGAAGTCTCAGCAGTAGATAGAACCTCTGTGAATAAGAGCGTAACCTTCTTCAAGGCTAAAATACCACAGGTGTAGGTGAGCTGTCGTCCCTATTGCTGTTTTGTGACTTCTGACAATCACAAGGTGACTCACAAAGAAATGCTCCAATGTCATCGACATCTTCCTCCTCGGTGCTGGTGCAATCACTGCAAACAACATCAAAGAAAGTTCAAAGACTCTTCAGGTCAATTCCTGAAAGAGTTTTGGTCAAGACCAGATAAAAACAACTTTCTTCATTAGTTAGAGAGCAGAGGGAAGTGAAAAGGTGTGTGTGTGCCGCCGCTGAGAAAAAGACAACTAATGGTACTAATGATGTTTTTCTCAAAGTAGAAACTGTTCAAAATTCAAGAAGTTTTTCAACCTTGGCAAGTGACCCTGGTATAATTGGGTTCAGATTATTTGGGTACATTAAGTTTAACCAAGTATCTTTCACCTCTGTGTCCATCTTATCCATTATTTACAGTAAAAACAACACATTTCAGGTGCCACTATTTCAGTGGTTATTCTCAGAAGTTTTCTTTTCCGCATCGTGGGCTCTGGTTCTACCCCTCAAATTCTGGTTGTCTCAGTCTGTCTTTCGCCACTGCTAGCTGCAGAGGCTCCAATAATGAGAATGATTTACTCTTTCTGCTATAAATGGAATTTTTTGTGACTTATGAGTTCACTCTAAAGCACTTTAAAAGGACAGAAGTATTACAGTTGTTCTGAAGCCTTCAGTGATCTTCAGTGTTATGGAAATCACAGCAGGACATGTGAGAGAAAGAAGCTGACGGGGCTGTTTCGGCTACTCTGTTCCTCACAGAGGCCCAGAGGCCCAGGGCCTGGACAGTGTCTGAGTCAGACAATATCAACTGAGAGAGTTTGGGAATTGCAGGCTCTTTTGGTAGACGTGAATGTACTCACATCACAGTGAAGCAGGAGATCCTGCGTCATGATATGGCATTTCTTACAAAAGCCCTCACATTGTTACTTCCATCCACTTTTCAGCTAGCTAGCTGGGGAGAAAACTACACAGAATGAAATATTTTATTATAATAATGCTTTAGATTACAGCCTGCAAATTACAGCAAAGTACCTACTGGATATAAGGGGCTGACAAATTTGCGTTTAGAGTATATATCAAATAAATACAGATTACATACAGGGGGGCCGACAAGCTATGCCTATATGTCTCAGTGTCCCTCAATAATAAAAATGCCACACAAAATACCATTAGGGTATATGTCAGGGACAGCCTCAATAGCCTGTTGTTTCAACAGAGTGTTGCATTCTGGGTATGAGAAGGCTTGCTATGTTGCTGCTAGAACGTACCATGCTAGTGAGTCTAGGCTAGCAAATTTCTGCCATGGATGCACAGTATGTTTGGAGCAATTTAAAGTAGTAGAGTTTCAGTACTGAAGATGGACATCACAGCAAAATATCACCAATATCTTACCCTGCTATCCCCTTTCTTTCCTGTTTTGTCTCCAGTAACAATATTAATGTACCCTGTAATTATTAAATAGTTACTCAGTAATTTAAAGAATGCTTACAGTGTAACTTATTTCTTAGCACCCCTTAAACACAGAGTTGTTACCCCCTAACCCCCTAACCTCTTCTTCCCTTGTACTCACATATTTGTCCTGGTGTAGGTACATACTAAGTATTTTATTGATACTCTATATGTACTAAATACTTACCCTGTAATTTGTGGGATTTAATCTAAAACATTACCAGGATTTCTGAGTTAACTGACTATTTTTCTACTAACATATATAATGTAAGGAGTTGTTTCCCCTCTGAGTGGAGTTAGGTTCAAGTCCTCCAGTTTAAGGCCTTCAGGGATGTGCAATCAAGCAGATGAATCTCTCCACTGAAGCTCGTCCCCGCCACGAAAATTCAGCCAGGTACAACAACAGCCTCTCCTCAGTGGCATGCCCTTTTCTCTTTATCTCTTCACAGAGTAATGCTCCAACAAATGCTTAAAAGAACTATAGTGTCAGGAGGGTAAATGCTATGAATAAAGCAAGCAGCAGTCCGTGAGGCTTGCACACATCAGGAGTGCCAAGGGATGAAAACACAGAAAGTTGTGCTAAGATAAGACACAAGCTCAAAGGTGCATCAAGCATTTAGTCAATTTATGTGTGTGTCTGTGTGGACTGGATATTAGAAAATTAGATAAAGAATTGTATGACAAATTAATCCATGTTATCTCATAAATGATACTTAAATATGATGAACTGTAATCATCAGCAATATCACCAACAAACCAGTAAAACCATTGAGAATGAATCTGATTTGTGAGTGACAGAAAAAAAACAGAGGGGGCTTTATCCATTGACCTTTGTGAGTGTGTGTGTGTGTGTGTGTGTATGAACAGGATTTGCTGACGGTGGCTATATGTGACAGTGTTTGATGCCCCTGTAATATGGAGGATCAGCGAAATACATACATGACACGTTCGATTATGCAAAGTCACACACTCACGCCAGGGAGCACAGATGTGTTGCTCCAGCTGTTCAGTGTTCAAAGTGAAAGATGAGTACAAGCATAGACTCAGTGTTTTTGAGCTTACACCTTTATTAGAGTAAATATTAAAGTACTTACTCTTACATTAACTTAATTAGGTTTAAATATATTGAATTATTTTTAAAAATGTAAGAGTGGTGTGTAAAAAGAAAAGCCAACACAGGAATACAAATCATGAACATAACGTCCCGTAATGTATGCCAGCTTGATGCTTTACTACAGCAGTGTTGTGCAAAGACTCTGGCAGGGGAAAAAGAAGAAGGGTTAGGGGTTATATTTAGCTTTAGGGTTCAGTTTTTTCCCCTAAGGTCACAACAGAGCTAACAGAGGGGCATTCAGGCTGACCAGAGGCTCACCTGGGCCTCTCAGGTGCTCCTCATGTGTGACTTTAGGGCAAACATGAAGCATGGAAGTCTCCTATTAGGGCACAGACATAAAAAAAGGCTCTTCAGCACTCATCGTAAAAAGCAGGGGGTGATGAACCGAAACAGACAGAGAGAGAGAGAGAACTTGAGATTTATAAATACATAACCTCTGTACATGGTGCTGCCCTCGTCTTAACCTCTCATCCTGATTTGTCAGAGAAAAGTCTCTTATTCTCTCAAGCCTTTCCCACTTCAGCTCTCACGCCAGATCCACCCTGACAAGAACGGAGACCATCTGCAACATTTTTTTCGCACGCTGCTTGCTCTAATGATGCCCCAGCTGCCTGCCTGCTAAACTGTGCACTCCTGACAAGTGACTTGATGCATTGCTTGACCTCGCTGTTCATACAATATCTGTCTGAAAAGTGGTTTCGTTTGCAAACTTACTGCAGCAAGAATAAATACAACCCTTATTAAAATGAAGGCTCTATTAGTTCTTTATTTAATCTACTGCACTCAATGAGTTTGCAGAATTTTGACCAATTTAAACAGCTTTAATCAGTCATAATCATGTGCAATGTAGTAATCAGTGTTTGCAAGCAGCCAACATCTGGCTAGCTGTACTGAATGAAGAAACCAAGTATTTTAATCCATAATTTCCTTTTAATTCTATTTGTGTGGCAAAATGTTTTCCTTACGTTTTAGTATCTGACACACACACACACACACCTTTATCACTGATACCTCTGGACTCGAGTACAAGATGAATCCTGCCACCCTGCTATCAGCTCACGGGGGAGAGGCAGAGGTAGCGGGGCCTCAGGTGTTTGGTTTCATAGAAGAGTCTGTTGATCCTTCACTTCTCCTTGTCTCCTCCTCCCCATCCATCCCCCCTCCCTTCCCTTCCCCACCACCCCACCTCCTTTCTGCTCCCTTTGTTAACCTGAGGCCATGTTGCTCCCACAACACACAATCTCATTCCCACATGCATGCTATTTTTTTTTTCTTATTTTCCCTCCCGGTCTCCCTCTCTCCACCTGTGTGTTTTTCTTCCCTATAGCTGTATTTTTTCTCTCCAAATTCAGGTACACTTCAAGATCTCATTTCTCTATAAGAAACATGAAGACTGCTACAGTACATGGGCCATGACATAGAGAAGTAAAATAGGGAAAATCCTTGAGGGTAACAACAAGACTCTCTGGTGGATGTAAAGAACATCAGAATATAATCAAGTTAGGCTCTCCAGCATAAATCATTTTCATGCACATGAGACTAATCAATCAGAGGACAGACACATCAAAAAACCAAAATCAAATTCATAGATCAGTGGAATGGGTTAGTATGTTGCAGGACTGTATATTTTCTGAGGCAAATCTAGGTCTAATGCATTAAAACACTAGCTTACTTTATGTGAATGGCTAAAAATAGTAATAAACAAAATGGTGAACAATTTAAACAACACACACATACAGCAGTTTGATATATTTGTTTATATATTTTAGCTGTTGATGCCACTAGAATTAATGGGGTCTGTTTTAACAGCCAATTATGATGCAAATAAAATCAAGATTGGTTGTTCAACAGCCATCATCACATCATAGAGAACTTTCCCGAAATAGATGAGAACATACATCACCTCGTCACATCTAATGGCAAAGTCTTTCTTTATTTGGTTGGAGTGACAACTTTGATTGGTATTCCATGTTATGTGTCCATATGTCAACATGATTGTATTTCACACCGTTTTTCCACAGTGTGTCTCCATGTATCTTGTTTCTCACGTTTTTTGCAATCTTCCCAAACTCATTCTCACCCTCTTGAGGAATATTAGCACGAGTTGTCTCCCAAACAAAACACCCTGCAGTCTCTAACACTGAGTAATCTAGCTCCCTATTCCTCCTAACCTACTCCTTTATATCAATTATCGTCTTAGAAGACAAATCCCTGCGAGTAGCCAATGACTGATTGGCTGGCCTCACACAATACAATGAATAGGAATGTTTATGACTTCAAAATTTTGCTTGAGCACTGGAAATAAATATTCTTAGTGTTTAGTGCGACTTTTGCCTTATTTTTTACAATTTCAAGATTTCCTGTTCTTTTTCCCTTTCCTCTACCCCGTCTCCTAAAACACTGAGAAGGCATCTTTACAGTAAAACATGAGCTCAGATTCAAAAACTGGTTTGCAGAGTCAAGAATCAGGGTGGAATGATGGCCAGGACATTTTGCACGGACCCAACAGCTACAACAGCATTGTATGCACAGTGCCCTTAATGTGTTACTGTGGTGTTTGTTGGTAAATAATCTAAAACGTAACATTGTACTGTAAACAGTGATTAAAACAAATATTTTATGCATACTTTTTTGCAAACCTGTGTGGTTAAGGATCAATAATCATTATTAAAATATGATATTACTGTAACAGCTTTGAGACAAAAGTCTGTCTGGAGTCTTGTCTCACACACACACACACACACACACACACACACAACCATTATCCGTGGATAATGAGCAGGCACAGACAAGTTGTTGTCTGTCTTGTTTGTCTCTCACTCCACACTCCGTCAGTGCTCCACTTCACGGTGCCAAAAATAACCAAACATAATCTTAGGCCATAAGCTGAGTGACAAGTAATATTCATGTTATTGTTGAGTATACTTTTGTGCACTTTGTTTTCTTTCGTTTCTTAAAAAGTATTGATGTACAAAAACACCTTTCGATAAAAGTGCCTTCCAGAAGTGATTATTCCGGCAGGTTATTCCTGTACCGAGGTGCCCTAACAGCTCAGTCCGCTTTAGTCTCAAACGACAGGCGGTGTATAGGTAGGGAGACAGTAGCTCAGAAATATGATCTGGGGCCATTCCATGAAGTGATTTACGGTGAAAGTAATGAATCATAAAATCCAAAAGCACAGGTGAAACAAATTTCGTTAACGATGGCTTGCGTTCCAGTAAGTTTTCCAGTAAGTTTAATGTTATCAGTTACACCTGTGCTTTTCCTGCTATCACAAGCCAAAATGTCTTCTGTGAAAAAGGTCTACTGAAAGTGGCATTGTTAAAAGTAGGCGCATCATGACCAGATTTGATCATTTCAAAAGTTTCCTACAATAAAGTTTCAGTTCTGTTTAGCCCTGTTAAGTTTCTTTTCAAAATGACTGACGTGAACAGACATTTTAATTAAGAAATTAAAATGTATTGCTATCCAGTGTTACAGTAAATGACATGTCAATCAATTTGGGATTGATAACATGCTCCAAATCTTCACATTTTATTTTGATGGTACCACCTGTCTTCTTGCAATAGTTGTGATTAATATGCTCCTCAGACTTACAATATATTACCATACTACTACCATGCTTTAATTGGAGACTTTGAACATTTATTGTAATGCATATTAAAAAGTACATTTATCTCTTTTAATACATTTTTATGTGTATAGTTGTCAGATGTTCTTCTTTGTGCAGCACTGTGTATTGTAATGCTCTAAATGCAACTGTATGTATGAAGTTTAACTGACTGATCCATTGATTGATCTCAACACATACTAAATTCACAATGGAAATAACCAACATTAGGTGCCTCAGGCTTTTGCCCAGCGCTCAGTATTGAGCGGTTGATTCCATACCAACACCACATACCATATTTGATGGATTTACTTCACTGTGTCCTGCTTTACATGATAAATATCTCAGAGTGTAAATCTGTTGAATCAGCCTCACCTCCTCAGGGGTCAGGAGAAGTTCAGGTGAAGGTCGCAGGTAAACGGCTTCTGCGCTCATCTTGGATCACAAATTTCAATTTGTCTACAGATGGGTGACCTCACCCCTGCGCACCCTTTCTGGGGAAAGCTCACCCTTCCATTGGCTCTCAAACCCAATTAGTGTGAGTGCAATGATTTAAGTCAATTATGTGGCCTGTCCCTTGTGACCCCCCCATTCCTTGGGGCTGAAGATCAATAAACATGATCATTGATTACTTACGTATAAAGAGCATGGATTTAGTTGCGGCTCTCAGCAGGAGTTACAAAAAACAATTACAGCACTGTTACATCACCTCCATTTTTAACCATACCACTTATGATGTTTCTATTTTTATTCCAGGGTTTCCAGCAGTGTTTTATAGGGTTAAAAAGTCTCCCATTTTTAATGAAATAAGACATTAACCTTCAGGGAAGAAGAGCCGAAAACCCTGTAAAACCCTGTATTCTTATTATTATTCTCATTGTTTCTGTTGCGACAAAGTTGTCAATTAACAATGAATGTTAATGGTTAATCCTTTTGTCATGTTCTGTGTATGCTTATTAAACTAATATGGTTAGAACATACTAATCACCATTGTGTTCAGTGGTGGATATACTTTGACTTCTATTCTGTTATGTTGTTGTGATCTTCTCCACTGTTTTTTCCTCTCTCTCTCTCTCTCTCTCTCTTTCACACACACACTCACACACACGGTGGTCTGTCTCAGTAAATAGTTAGAGGAACAGGTGGTTGGGTTGGCTTTACCGAAAACTCTATAAATACTTTCACTTACCATAATATGTTTCCCTTCCTCATAATTTATCCTATCTAAATTATAATCAACATCATTGTAATCTGCAAGAGGAAAAACCAAGACCTACTTTATGTAGCCTATTTTCCAAAAAAGTATAATATCTCAAGTCCAAATAAAAAAAACTAGAGGGGCTCTTTGCTCTGCTGCTCATGTGTGATTTGCTTGATAGTAAAGTGTAGAAATGATCCCACTTACAGTTATACTCTTCTGAACTATGCCTGTATGCCTAGTGTCTTTTGTTTCTGCTTGAGCACTTGTCCCCCTGCAAATATCTCAGCACTGACACATGTACTCTACAAACAACGCCGGTTAGCATGACAGAAATTCCAAAACATCTTGACCTCATTGCTCAGATGCTTTTTTCTTCGGCCGAGCAAAAACTGTCAGCGCCACAGTGCCATAGCATTGCTGACAAATAACCGCTCACCCTCTACAGTATGTGTGTGTGTGTGTGTTCACGCTTGAGTGGACACGTGTGTGTGGATAATAAACTGCTAAGAAAGAAGATCTCATTGTCTAAATTTACAGTGAAGCTGGGTGTTAATGAAGGTGGCGTAATTCTGCCGCAACAGGAGAAAAACCCAGGAGACCACACAGGAAGAAGTTCACAGCTGTGTGTCAGGGGTCTTCCTTATGCTTGAATTTCTTTTTTCACTTCTTATTTTTCATAGGATATACTTTGTAATATGCTGCTGTTATGCAATGTATTCTGTAATCAGCCATTTTATTTCAAGACATTTAGTGCCATTTTGTAATTCGGTGAGGCTTTCCTGAATAAAAACACAATCTGAGCATTACAATTGTTATTGGTATTACTTCATGTTCCCACCTTAACCTACACAACACAAAGAAACCATGTGTTTTTCAGCTACTTCGTAGACTTCAAGCGCTTTATTGCTCATCATGTCTCCAGGTTGGTCCTGGGTTTGAGGTGTTTTTTTTCTTTTTTTGTTTAAGCCTGCAGGTTGAGGTAATGCTGGAGGTTTTCAGGCAGAGGAAGCTCAAAAATGTCTTTGGGGAGCAGTCCAAGGACCAGAGCAGAGGGCTCTTCCTTATGGCAGTCCTGCACAGGCGGGTCAGCTCGCAGGGGACCTTACAGCGGCTGTGGGTGATGTGGCCATGCCAGTCCTCAATCTGCAGCATCTGTCCTGATCTGATCTGCATCTGGAAGGACAGATGTCTGACATGAGTAACCCTGATAATTGGACTAAATTGCCATTTCGTTTCACTTCATTATTCAGTCTGATATGTTCAAGTTAGCCACTCTCTGAGATAATTTTGCCACATATTTTATTTTAAATTCAAAGCATTTTACTATATGTTGTTTGGACAAGAGTCACTGATTGCTTTGGGGATAGGTTACCTCCATGCCAGTGCCAGGTCATCAGTCTCGTGTTAAACATAATTGGATATCCTCTCCATCAGTTCACTTGTTCTTGTTTGTTTAAAGAAAACGTTGTTGACTGTCTTCTTCAGTCCTCTTACTACATAGGCATCAAATTGTAGCCAGGGAAAGTGAATTACACTCTATTATGTCCCGAGCATGGCAGCTGCAGACTGTGGTTGTGAAGCCAGGTGTTGATGTTTGAAGCACTGAATTACCCTGATGACAACACACTGATATTAATAAACTAACTAATTAAAGGGCACTGGGCTTAGGTGACAGGAGGAAGAAAAATAACCACATATTTTCCTTTAGTGTCTTTGAGTCATTTTATATCTTTAAGGTAAATGCACTTCATTCCAGGATTTCATGACCACGCAGCGCGCATTATTATGATATTGTACTGGGAGGAACAGAAGGAGAAGGAGAGGAGATGAGTCACAAGAGAGGTGAGTGCGAGACGGAGAAAGGAAGGAATAATGAGAAGAGTGCTGCGTGAGAAGAGAGAGAGATCAAAAAAAGTAAGAGGGTTATAAAAAGAGGTGCACATCTCTGTGGGAAAGGAGTCTGTGCCCTAAAACCCAATGCAGAAGTGAGAAAAAAATTAATGTAAAAGATGAAGAAAGAAAGCAGACGAGAGGAAGGGTGGGGAAAAGATCACTGAAAACCTGACAGCCAGAGAGAGATGGGGAGAGACAGAAATGTGGAGGTGACAGATTTCGGAGTGTCTGGGAAAACATCTTCAGCAGGTGTGAATCTAGTCTCAGCATGCGGATCAGAGGCAGACGTCTAAACCCAGACACACACACACACACACACACACACACACACACACCTACTGGCACATAATACACGCAACTGAGACATAATTTTATCTGGCAAGCTGTCTTCATTTTCTCTTCCTCTTTCTCCTAACCCTCTATCTCTCTCTGTCTCTCAGGCAAACACACACACACACACACACACATACACACAATTATGTGTTAAACCATCTGAAAAGGATTTTAAAACATGACTACATAAACTCGCTGTTCATTTTTAGTGTTTTCACTTCTTTTCAGTCAGTTTTTGTAAATTAAAAACAATCCCAAATGATTTGGTAATGTCACTTTCCTCCAACAACATCATACACGTTCTTCATTTGTTGCAAAAATAGTTAGTAAGGCTGCAAAGAAGCCCTCTTTTTTTAAATCAAAGGAACTAAGACTCTTTTTGACAGGTAAAACATTTTCTCACATTATCTACATGTGAACATGCATGTAACAAGAAGATACACAGTGTGTTTCAGAGTTTTTTAAAGATTTGTCTGAGTGTTAGTGTGTGTCTGCAGTGTACTTCCACATGATTTGACCTGCCAAAACCATTGAATCACCACTGAGGCCAAAATGTAGTTTATCTGAAAACTACCTGCAGTTTTCTTTTCTGTTTATGTCGGTGAACTCGGTGAAAGCAGTATTTGCAGTGAGATGTGAAGAATGGCAGCAAACTGAGAAAATGATGAGATGATATTTTCTACAAAGTAACAAAACTGAATTCTTAAGGAGAAGCATATGCAGTCAAAATCCAATGTGGCGATTCTTTATTTGTGAAAGCTTTCTCTTTTGCCTCTAACAAATTTGTTTCCTCTTTCGCTTTTTTCTCCTCTCCAACCCCCTTTTTAAGCCATTGTTTCTAAACCTAATATACCTATATATCAGTTTATAAGTCAGTCTCTTTTATCAAGCAATGCTAACGAAGGGAAAGGCTGGATACATATACAACTTTATATTTGCTCCATTGTAAGAGTGCAGCAACATCACTTAATTATATTTAAAACTTTGATTCAAAGCAGCCATTCTTAATGCTTTTGTGGAGTTTTTTTTGTTAAACTGAGCGACAGAACTGTAATAAACGAACCAGAAATGAAATTCTTTTATCAGTGACAGGATAATGAAAAGCATTAAGAAAAGGCCAGTGGTATTTGTGTGAGTGTGTTTGTGTACACACACTCCTGCATGAATAGAGTATATCCAAGGGGTAACTCTGTGCAAAGAAAATATATATTTTGGCTCATGATTTTAGCTGAACATGTGCATGTGTGTACATTTCAACTTTCATTAGGCCACCCATCCATCTACAAATATGTGGACACAAGCGCACACACATACACACACACACACACACACACACACACACACATCTCCCTGTGCTGCATGTTCTCTAAGGAGGAGTAGACAGCTGCCTCTCTAAAACTGAACTGTAATTAACACCTTTAAACCCAACATGCCAGACTCATAAATAAAAGAAGCCGATTAAGGGCCTGGGACACATTAAAAGTGGATTAGTCCCAAAGATGTAAATATCCTGTGCTCATTTTCATCATAGTACCCAGAATCCAGAGCCTGAATCATCATTAGGGAACCGGGAGGGCAGAAACGCATGCAAATGTTTTTGAGAGGGAGGGGGTGAGACAGGCAGAGAGATAAAATGACTTAGGAAAAAAAATGGAAAGAGAAAGGGGGAGAGTAAGAGAGCGTATTATAAACAGAGACTTGTCAATCTCACATAACTCCTTTGGATCTAAGTCCAATGGATTTGCATCTTTGCTCTTAATACTCTACTCTAAAATACACACCCATGCACATACCAGTTATCAGACATTAGAAATCTGCACGCACACAATTAACATAATACTTAGCTAGGATCAACAGTAAGAACACAAAGTTTAGGAATAATAATGATGGTAATGTATTATTATTGCACTTACATTAGGTAGCTGTGTAAATGTAGTTACTCTGCACATGGTATTGTATGGAGGTAAAGTGCTAGTGTTTACATAATAGGACAATATCATGAGGTACAGTATACAGTGGCATGGGGTTACTACTATGATGGGAGACTACAATGTACTAATAAAACATACGTCCATACCATATTTTACCACTGCATTCTTAGCATGCAGTGGTTACACCAGATGGCTTCACACAGATATTTAATTGATTACACAGTGTTTCAGAGCCCGGATTGGAAGAAAACCCTGGAACATTTTTATTTGGAAGCTTTGCACGACTACAATCAACACATTACTGCTTCACATATTCTCCTCAACATGGCTCTTAATGTTCTAAAACAACATATCAGTGCTATGCTGAATGAATGTAGAACCAACATGGCATCACGTATGGCGTCAAACAGTCATCATTTGTTGAGTAAATATCTTCCATACACAGAGATAGGACAGAGATAGCAATACATACAACATAGATACATAGCAGCATTTGAGTAGTTTTGCCCACAGTGCAACTATAAGCCATCCATTTAGCTGATGAAATCAGATCAAACACGTGAACTGATACTGCTGCAATTGATGCACATATTCTTTTGAGGATCATCAAGTTGGATTTTTCATCAAAATTTGCCGATACAACTTAAGTCTGAATGAATCTTGATGGATCTTCTCTCGTTTGTTTATAGATCAACTTTGTACATCTGAGTTGTAACATTTTTTTAGCACAGAATTGGACATTTTGTACAAGCATGATGTAAAAAAACTTCAAAAACTCAAAGAAACTTTTGGGTGATGAGATCAGGTATGACTTTCTGCAGCAAAACATCACAAATACAACACACTCTGGAAGTGTTTTACAACTCCATATTTTTCAAATGTGACCTGACATTTTTAATTTAGCTTTAATGGAAGATCCAAGTGTACGTTACCGTTTGCATGTGGAGACACTGACACTAGTAATCACTGGCATAACATTAAAAGAAAGTCACATAGTTAGACTTGATAGGTCAAGTCATCACTCTTATTTACAAAAAATGTTTTTCAGGATAAAATCATCTGTGCTTTTATGCTTTTAAAATGTAATGTGTGTTTAAGTAATGAATTGTGATTTTTGTGTACAGGTTGATCAGCTGAATGTGCCCCTTGCTGAAACATATGAACTAATCTTGGTAATAGTTTTGCAAATAGACTGTCTGTGTTTGAACATAACTTCTGTGACCCTGTCTGAGTGTTCAGGTGATGTAGGTTTGTGCTTAATTGTAGTGAGTGAAACTATTTTAACATTTAAAGATTTATCTGTTTGGTGTGGTGGCAAAGATGTTGTCTCTACAGCGGGGAAATCAGTGATCTGGAATATTTTTGTTTGTTATTTTCTCCATTCAGTCTGATCTAATGGAAGGTCTGTTATTGCTCAACAGATGGAAGGATTTAGGTGGACACTCGCTGTCTCTCTCACACACACACATGCACTCACACATGCAAGCACAGACAAAACAGATGCACGATTTTTGTTTGTCACATCTTCTGCCATTATGAATATGATATATTCATATATGCATCTCTGATCATGATATCTAGTATCAGGTAATACCTTTCCCAACTCCTGCTCCCTAAAAGAATTATTGCAGCATTACCAATAGTCAGTATAAGCAGCTTTAGGCTATAAATGGGGGTTCTATATTCATTAACAATCTCCAGTGTGGATACGGGAGCCTCTCTATATGTCTCTCTCTTGTCCCTGGGGGCTCTCCCTTTGTTTCTGCTGCTTTTGAAGTGCTACAACAGGAACATAGATGCAGGGGTTTGGAGGGAATCTCAAGAGATGTAGAGGAAGGATTTGAATGGAAGGATGTAAAGATGGGGGAAGATGAAAGTGCCGAGATGTTATGTAGGATGGAGAAGGAGGGAACAGGCAGGTGGTTGACAAGAGATGATTGAGCATGTGGAGTAGAGCTTGAACAGGCTGTATTGATGTCCCTCACTGATGTAAAGTAACCGATATTCGTCAAGGTCGAGATCAATGCTACAGTCAGAGCTACCCTGTATAGGTTCCGCTTCTCTCTTGTATCTCTGCCTCTCTGGCTTCGTCTCCCTGTTTTTCTCTCTCCTTCTTATGTCAAGCTGGTATCGAAGTGCAAAGTCATTGTAGGTTTGATGGGACGTCATATGAGTGGCACTTTGCACAGCCAAACTAAGACACCTTCAGGGTAGCTCACACTAGCCTGAGTGATACAAGAGTGACAAAAGAATGAGTTGCTGGTTTCACTGCTTTGCATCATCTGGCCAACTCTGGTCTGTTTTAGTCAAAGTCTGTTCACTCAGCTTCTTTGTGTTTCCACTCCTAAAGTCTCCCCAGCCTCTGTGTTTGGACAGGTGTTCATGTACAGGTGTATATTCATGCAACATTTAATGTATCTCTGTATTTGTCCTTTCCAACTTTCTGCTCTTTGAGGGCCCTTAAAATGGCAGGTACTGCATTGCAGGCAAATGTCAAGACCCATTTTGTGCTACTTTTACTTACTTAATGATATGGTGCCTTCACAACAAAAATATCAACACTCTTTGAATGTTAACGTTAGCCTTTTACTCTAAAAAAGCTGCAATGCATAATTTTCTGCACATTTAAAGTAAAAATGCAAAAATGATGGAGCATCAGATGTCAAAATATGAAGTTGTATTACCTCATTATTGTTGGTATGTGGGAAGACACCATCAACCAACCAGGTTTGAATGCAAATATATCCATTTGTGAAATAAACTGCACTGGCTCTTTCAAATGGACAGAGTCGACCAACAAACCCTCTCAATGTTTTTCAGTAGCACAGCATGGAGAGAGGCTTTAACCATGGTAAACAGAGTATGATGCAATGTTTCACGACATGACAGCACACAGATGCATGTGATATAATGACAGTAAACGTATAGAAAAATGTATAAGATTCCATCTTTAACATTTTATTTGATATGTGCTGTATCTTCAGATGTTCGTTCTGAAAATCTCATTTAGTCTGATTTATTAAAATCAAAAAAAGTCAAGTACACTACAGTAGGTTTCTTAAAATGTTTATGGAAATTAGGAGAAATTTGGAGAACTTTATTTTCAAAGCAAAAGTGCTCAACAGAACAGAAAAAAATATAAATAATAAAAAAAAAACATTCAAAACAAAAAGCAGGTGTAATGAAATGAACAGATATTAAAATATATCAATAAAAGATGACAGCTTTCAATATACAGCCAAAGTAAAAGCTGCATCATTAAGTGTTTAAGTGAGGGATTTTAAAGAAATCACTCCCCAAACACTTTGAAGAGGCTAGCCTGATTTTCTCAAGCATCTTGTTCCAAAACATCGACGTTCTTTCTGAGAAGGCCTGATCGCACATCTGTATTTTGGAACAGCTAACTAACGTCACCCTGTCCAGAAACGTCTGGGTGCAACATGACTACATAGATGCGTGTCCAGAGTGAGCCCTGGAGGTAATTAGTGAAATCATATGGGCCTACTTATGTAGCCTGGTTCAGCTCTGAATTGTCACCCATACATCTGATCTGTTCAGCAATTCTGAAATGAAATGGCAATTCAGTCTGATTATCAGGCTATTACGTTTGCTGGATGCCTAGATGATATATGATACTTTAATTGTCCCCAAAGGATACATTTGTTTTGCCCTTGCCCCCCAGTGCAGGGAGGTCAAAGGTCAGGGTCAGCTGTGGAACAACGTTGGAGCTGGAGATCAGTCAACATGTTGTTCAAGGCGCTTGCCATTTTGATTTCAAAATAATTCACTTGTCTTATATCTTAATGAGTTTAGGTCTATGAAAAGAGACTTTTTCATGTGGGTTGCTGGCTGGAAAACCTGCTGTTGTGTTCTGCACGTGTGTTATTTTGGTGAGCAGGACTGAAGATCCTTGAGTATTATGGCTAACAAAAGAGTGTCAACTCTTTTGAAGAGTGTGTATGTCATGCTGTCACCACCGGTGCAGAGAGACGGAGATGAGGTCTGACAGCCAAAGGCTTGTGCTGCACCCAACATTGCTGTGTGTGTGTGTGTGTGTGTGTGTGTGTGTGTATGTGTGTGTGTGTGTGCGTGTGTGTGTGTATTGGTTATTTGCATGAGGTTTTGGGTGGGGGCAACAGTGTGGTCTCACCTTACCATCACCTGTCACTGACAACAGATGTTCACCCAACAGGATTATTTACCCACCCACCACATTGTGTGTATTTGTGATTGTGTGTGAGGGAAATGACTGAGAGTTACTGATCTAAAGACCAGACGTCTGTACTACGAAGCAGGATTTGGGGTTAGTGAGGCAGTTTAACTCTGGGCTTTCAGGGTTACAACGGTGGTTCACTTATTACCGAGGTACATCGCCATGGTAACTTATGCTGCACGCCTAACCTGCTTCAAAGCAGGTTATGTTCGAGATAACAAATCAACGGCTACAAAAGCACCGCCGACTGACCAATCAGTTCTCTTGGAAAATGGCATCACCAATAGAAGATCCCGTGGAGCTCAGTGCGCAGATTGTGTTATATGAGAGATGCAGATTCTCGTCAGAGGGACCGACTTATCTGTGTCTCCTTCTTGCAAGCAATGTCAAAGCCATTTCATTGTGCTTTTGTATCCCGATATCATCCTACAACAGAGACTGATTGAAGCATTAAAGCCTTGTACTTGTTGTACTTGATAAGAAATGAAAGTAAGCCTATTTACTGCTTTGAATTATGTTTTTATATTTATTTTTTATTTGCTCCCAAGTCCGTTTTACACCGCTGGGGTTGCAGCTTAAAGAATAAGAAGAAAATTGTCATACACGCCATAAGAATACACAGTCTGCGATTTTTTGCCAGCTGTCCTTCCTGCATTTGGTAGCTGCAGCTGTGTTGCTTTTAGCCTGGATGATGTGTTTAACTTCTTCGTATTTCTCTAATATTACAGTTTGCTCTTCGTTGGTAAAATATGCCACTCTGCTGCCAGTACACTTTTCATGTTTGTGATTGGTCATATGCTGCAAATACTGCCCCTTTAATGTGAACGCACTCATGGCTAGATTGGGAAACCCTGGGTTGACTTAATGAGTTGATAACCAGCGTCATGTGACCTCTTAACGTGATTGCAGTTGTTAGGCTTAGTGAAGCCAGATAACGAAAAGATATCCTGGGTGTGTTGAACTTGCTTCGTAGTACAGGCCTCTGATATGAAGCAACTCTTCAAAAGCAATACATGCTCTCAAAGCAAATCCATTTCCTACGTACAATACCAGTATTGTGGAGGTGTCACGTTATCATCTGCTCATTCCACGTGATGCTAATTTGACAACTTTGTCCTCACCTTTCATGAGACGGAAAAGGACATCAGGAGAGGACGTCCTTGTTCCACTCCAAAACATTTTTTTCCGTCAACTGCAGTAATGAAGGTACACAATGTGGGCAGAGGAAATTTTTCCCCCAGTCTACAGTCCAAGCTTCCGTCTCATCCATCACACTCCAACAATAGAGATGTCGTCCACTCCCTAGACAGCTGCTCAGCCACAGCGCCCTCAAAGTGCTTGTGTGCCTGTGCATCTGCATGTTTATGTATGTGCAAACATGAGTGAGATTGTTTGTGTGTATAATGGACCTCTAACATTACAATAAGATCTTATTTAAAAAGTGATACTCGCTCTGTGTTAAACAAATTAGGCTGACAAAGACTCCAAACACCTGTTTGACGCCAGTATTGTACTGTGTTGAATGGCATTCATTTATAGATACTTAAACAGATTGTTTGTTCCTTTGCTGACAGTGACATGTCGTCTCCTCCATAATATATTGAGGAAACTTTTTAATTAGAAAAGAAATTAGAGCCGTGGTCTGCATAATCATGAGTGCTAATAAGCAAGAAGAAAAATGAAACACAGGGTTGATAAAAAAAAAAAGGTTGGTGGACTACAAAAGTCAGATAAGTATTTATTGAAATTCTTCCTGGCACTCCTGGCTGTCGGACCACAGGCAGGGCAGCCTGTGTGCATCCATGTGTGTGTGCCCACCTTGCTCTTCTGCCCATGCCACGCTGGCACCACCATCTGCTGCCCGTCGAAGTTCTGTCCGGCCCAGCAAGACTCCTCACACACACACACACACACACACACACACACACACAAAACTCCCTATGTCCTACTTGTGGTCAGACAGCCAGGTGGCATCACACCAAATGACCAACGGTTGATACACACACGCTGCGACCTACAGTACACTATGGTCCACCAACAGAAAGTCCCTCTCAATCCTTCTGCTTCTTCCTCTTTCTTGATGTGCACATAGGCCTGATTAACCATCAGAAAGGGTGTCTGTCTGTCTGTTTGTCTGTCTGTCCTTCCGTCTGTTTCTCTCTATGCCATTTGGCCTGTTTCTCTGTCTTGGACTGAGAACACAGGAGCTCTTCCTCCCAACCACAACAATGTGTGTGTGTGTGCTGTGGGTTTTAGAAGACAACTCTAAAAAAGAACTCCTTAGAGGGGTGTCAGATGGCAGGCGTTTGTGTTGGTGTGTGGATGGGGGATGGAGAGATGGTGGGGGTGGATGAAGGAAGGGATAGAAGGGAAACAGGAGGAGGGGGGGACTGCTCTGTTCTCTGCTCTTCAGCTTTTGTTCTCCTAGATAATAACTCTCCACCCCCTGACTCCAAAAACCAAGGGAACCCCTCCAGTCTGGAAACAGGAGTAACTTCCAAGCTTATACTGTGGTTATGAAAACTAGTTTTACCAACAAGTTGTGCTCATTCGATTTGAGTGACCTGAATTTGATTGTCCTGAAGATATACTATATTCTCGCAAGATGATTCACTGAATATTTTTTGACAGTTGGTACTGCAACTGTGTCAGATTTCTCACAGTTAATTATAAATGCCCTACGTTGCCCTAAAAAACCCAACATGCTTTTAATTTGGGCCAAAACTGAGTAGGGGGAAAACAGAGCCATATCACTGCCAACAGCCTGGAGGCCAGTTGAGTGTCTTGGTCTAATCTGCCAGGACCAATGAAGAAAGCCGAAATCTTAGCACAGAGAAGTGAAGAGAGGTGAGCTACAGTGCAGGTAGGAAATAAAATGTATTTTAACAAATTGACACAAACATTTATTGGGAATCTGAAGTCAAAGGCATTGAATGTTACAGTGAAAACACTGTTCTATTTGCTGTGACCTGGTTCAGTAGAGCATCTGCAACCCACATGAAATCTAAAAATACTTCTGCACCATTGACTGCTACTATGCCGTGGCCTCAGTAGGTAGATGAATAACTGCATGTGTATGGTATGCTTGTGTGCATGTGCTAAAGTGGGAATATGGTTGTGGGCTACATTCTGAGGTTTGCCGCTGTCTTGTTTACAAGCCTCGACCGCAAATATGCTATTAAAACCTCTTTTCAAATATGTTGCAAAGTGTGTGTGTTTGTATATTTGTGTGTGTGTGCGTGTGAGTGTGTGTGGGTGTGTGTGTGTGTGATGGGCAGGCCAGTGGGCAACACTCTAAGTAGAGAGGAACAAATTACTGTAAATCCAGTACATTAATGACATATGACTGCTGTAAATATTCATAATATACTTATACAATGCTCTTATTACAATGTGCTTTCCATTAAGGAATAAAATAAAATAGCTTTCTGCTATTTGAACATAGTCAGAGAGATTGTTCCTGACCTGATTGTTACTGTACATGGAAAGCTATTCAGATCAGAAAGAGATTCAGAGCACGTGGTGAACAGCATTATGATGCCTGAGGAAAAAAAACAGGTCTGAAATGAACACCCAACAATCCAGTCTTTGTACCATTTTGCCGTTAACTTTCATTCACAACTTGTAAATCTGCAGCTTTGTCTGTGGCTGTGTCAGTGTAGTGTGATTAGTGTTAGATTCTACTTGCTTGTGTAACTGCGTCTGTGTTATAAGGTTATGCTTATGGGTTTGTTTGTGAAAATATCAGTAGTCTGTTGGTGTGTCATTCAAAAGTGGGCTATGGCAATCCTTCTGTCATGCTAACGCCAGATGTGAGACAGAAGTTGCTAATGTCACAATAAAGACTGGCTTCATCTACGGATCTGTCGTTGCTATTACTATGATGTACAGTACCAGCAGCACTCAAGCCCAAACTGAAGAGCCAAGTTTGAATGCTTTTCAAATCTTTATCTTTCATTTTCTACATTTGTTAGTTTGCTGGTTAAGATTGTTTTATTCAGGGAGTCTCATTGAGATTAAGATCTCTTTTACAAGAGGCACAGACAATGGGCATGAGTATAATTAAAAACAGGTTATGCATACCATGATTTTTAGCTGAGTTTAGTGAAGCACAAAATTATTTCCAAAATGCATTTATGTTATGTCATTTTCATTTGAGATTTTACTTACTGTAAGTATACTGTGTGTAAGCTAATTGCCTATTATCTTATCGTGCTGGCATAGATGCGCTAAAGAGATTTTTGCACAGGTTATGCATACCATGATTTTTAGCTGAGTTTAGTGAAGCACAAAATTATTTCCAAAATGCATTTATGTTATGTCATTTTCATTTGAGATTTTACTTACTGTAAGTATACTGTGTGTAAGCTAATTGCCTATTATCTTATCGTGCTGGCATAGATGCGCTAAAGAGATTTTTGCACATAACTAAACAACTAGGACAGTAGTCCTTTAGTCTAATTGTCTATGCTCTGATCTGATTGTGTTCATAATATGGACCTACTTTTCATAATTTACCAGATCACTATCTAACATAAATCCATATAGGGCTTTTATTAGATTGTTATAAATCTGAAGTATACTCAATTTCCTTTTCGGTTTTCAAAAATTTCAAAAGCCTCCGAGTTGTCATAAATTATATTAGGCTATTAGTGGACTTAATATAGGCCTAGCCTATTTTCCTCTCTCTGATACACACACACACCGCGAGAGAGAGAAAGGTGGGAGCGATCCTTATAATGCATGGATATATCCTGCACCAATCTGTTTTCTTCTGTCTTTCTCTGCCTCTTCCTCTCCCCCTGCACCGTTGGATCGTTCACTGTACAGGTGCGAGCGAGCAGCGGCTCGAGCCGCTCCGCCAATTAGGAGCACTGAGCGTGACCACGTGAACAATCCCGTTGTCTAAATTCCCGTTCAGCGGCGAGCAGCTCTGAGTGAGCGGCAGCGCTGAAAGCCACATTGAGTGGGAAGTAATAACAGCGGGCTGAACGGGAGCGGTGTGCAGGTAAATTGCTTTTTTTTCTGGCTAGATACTTTTCTGCCTTCATCCCCTCTCAGCAGCTCTGTCGGGATAGTATGCGGTTCAGATGCGGGGCTCTGGGACAAGATGTTTTGGATTAAATTTGTCGTCGCTTGCGGGTGATTCTCTGCTCTCCTCCGATCCGCGGACAGGACAAACAGCATCATCGGCTGGTTGCTCTGCACCGTCTGCGCATTGAAACTCAGCCACCCTGCTCCTCCCTCCCACCTTCTCTCTCCCTTTCTCTCCCCCTTGTCTCTCGCAGGCACACGAGGCTATTGATAGTTGACAGAAGCCTTGTAATCCCTGACTGATCTGGCTGACCGGCCACAGCCATTTGCGAAACAAGAATGTTGATTGAACTTTATTTTGCTTCGAGATTTGTTTTAACGCCTGCATAGATTGACGCCATGCAGGGGGGAGTGTGAGAGGCTGCTTTTGGTGCTGCATGCAACCAGGCAAGCAGAGGCAAGCTTTTATTGCTGAATTATTTATAAGACTGTCTGGGAGAGAGTAGCCTAATGCTTCACTTGGATGGGGAGGGAGTCATGGTCAAGATGTACTCTCTAATCGTGATTTTTCCCCATTTTTACTTAGCCTAAATGTAGTCTAGGTGCTGTTTTTTTTACTTTGTCCAGTTTAAGCTATAATCAGAAGAAGTCAAATAAGTGCTGACAGACAGTATGACATATAACAGAAAATTATTTTGGCAATTCATTTTCATTAATCAAGCATTTAAGTCATTAACTCATGTATGAAGTAAAAAGGACAAACATACTCTGATTTCAGCTTCTCAAATGTGAGAATCTGCTGATTTCCTGTGATTTATATCACCGTAAATTGAATATCTTTTATATGAGGACAAAATAAGCAATTTGAAGACGTCACCATGGACTCTGGGAACTTGTTACAGACATTTGTCACTATTTTCTGACACATTATAGCCTCGTTTTAACAATTGATTGATTCATCTGAAAATACTGACAGGTCAATTGATGATGAAAATAATCAATAGCCTAGTTGTAGTCCGAAATTAATTAAATTAGATGCACTATATAAATAATTTAGCTACTACTTTTTAGTCTGTAATTTCGGCTTTTTTCTCAGAAATATTAATTAATTAATTAATTAATGCAGCACATTTGCCCTGCTATGTTTCTGCCTTTTTACAGCCATACTCCACCGTAATGAATTGACCCTGTCCGCGCATGCGCACTTTCACCACCATTCATGTGTAGGGATCGCTCGTTTCTCTTGTCTCGTGCGAGAGAAGAGAAACCAGCAGGCGGCTCCGGGCTCGCGCTCGCGCTCGCTGCCCAGGTTGTCAAGGCACTAGTAGTCTGTGACTTCTCGTTGCGGCTGGACGGTGACAGCTCGGATCGGCTTTCTCATTTGTCGGATTGAGCTCGGATTTTTGCCTCTTTGGATTTCTATGTTTTGGTGGCAGTGGCGGACTCTCAAAAGCTTGTTACTAACACCGTAAGTTGGTTAATGTTTTCTTTCTAGCTTTGTTTTTTCGTGTATTTTATGAAGGCTTTACGTGCATGTTCAGCGCTGTCATTTCGAGAGAGATAACGCTACTAGCAGGAGTTTTACCTAATTTTTGTTCTTGCTCTTGGTCGATGGAGGTTTGGAAGTTCAACTTGCCAACTTTATCTCATGTCTTTCTTTTTAATTGTTTGGTTATCTATTTATCCGTCTTTGCTTTCGCTTTTTTCCCCGTGGTAAGAACAAAAAGAGGAACTTTACACGTGACGAAACGTTAACCTTCCTGATGTTGTGAGTTTATAAAGTTTTCAGTCACATGGTTTGATGTTAAAAGCATTTATCCTGCGAAGAATAGACTATGATGGGGAGACCAGAGGTGACGGTTTGACGGTAGCTCATCTTTTATAGCAGGTGTCTGATAGATAGATAGCTTACTTCCGCACTGTGCTGCGACAGACAGCGATCCTATATAAACCCATTGAGGTCTTTTTAACTTAAATATTTTCTCCAACTCTTGTTAAGTTATTAGAGGCCCTGCTAGTTGAGGTGTAATCGTTGTTTATTTAATATTAGCTAGGCTATCTATTTTTGTCAGTATTTTTGGCCTTCCCTTTTTTAACCTTAACGAGGCACTGTTTTAGGGAACCAAAACTAAGTTATTGAACCACTGCGTTTGATCATCGAGCTCATTTACTCACACTATATACCTTCTCTGTTTTGTGTGCGTGTGAATGTGTTTGTTTCTGCGTGCATGCGCACGTGGGATCAAGTGAATGACAGTGAAAGAAAGAAATGCTGAACTGCCCTCTCTTCTTGCTGAACCAGCTTGTTGGCATACCTAAGCCTGTGAAGGAGGCTAATCGTAAACTAACGCCTTATTTCTTGGTCTCACAACAACTAGAAATATCACATCAGGCATATCAGCTTGTCAGCGTACAAAGGTCTGAACACCTTCCAAACAGTTCCTCTTGGTGCTGATAGTTTGGTAGATTTAGCAGCATTTCTCTTGTCATTTTTATGTGTGGACAGTTTGTTTCTGTATTGATCTACTGATTAATTGAGCTGTATTTGGTCTTTGCTGTGGTCTAGTGGTTCTCATTGGTCTGTGCCGGTTTCAGTAGTTTATCAGTTCTTTGTGCCTGGTGGTCTCCAGGCTTGACTAATGGTCTGTTGCCTTTGGGTTATTTTTGTTTGCCCCACCCTGCTCCACCCTGTTTCATGTGCAGGAGGTGTCCCTGTTAACACCCTCAGCCACACCTGCCCTGGTTAGATAGAAATGTGGGGTGTCTTTGTTCTAATGCCCATGCCACTTGCTTAGATAGAGTTGATTTATAGAGTGGAAACACAGACTTCTTTAGTTGTTGCTTGTTGCTGCCATATAATGCTCCTCTTGTGCTGCAAACAGTGGACTTGGTGAATACGTAAGGGAGAGGGAGAGATGGAGTTATTACATCCTTGCTTTTGGTAGATTGTCAGTGATTTTGCATTCTTGCTTCTTTACTTGTGTGTGTGTATTTATGTGTCTATTCTGCGATGGAGTCTAATGGACAAATATCCAGCGGCAGCCTTACAAAGTGAGCAGAGTGCGGGGATAGGGCTGGTTGAGAAAATGTGTGTGTGTGTGTATGTACCTGTGTGGTTGAGTGTGTATGCTCCAGGCCCCCATGAGCACTTTCACAGACTCTTTCTCGTAAGCATTGACTTGGCAGTGAACTCTCTATCAGTATCGACAAGATAAGAGGATGAGAAGGAGGGAGAGCGAGCTGATATTATACCATCACGATGCACAATCTGTCTTTGTCTCCTTCAGTATTTCTTTCTTCAAGCATGGTTTTCTCTTGGTATTTCTTTTTTATTTCTCTCCTTATGTCTTTTGGAAAATCATGTTGTTTCTTGTGGTACACTCTTTTTCTTATACAGTTTTTCCCCCATTCCCCCCTCTATTCATTTCTTGGTTTCTTGATTTCTCTGATTTCTTTTATCATTTTGCTTGGCATCTCTAGACATTTTTTTTTGCATTTCTTTGTTCTCTTACAATTACAAATAGTGCATTATTTAGTTAGTTTATTTGACATTATGAGAAAGTAGACATTGAATTACATGATAAATTCAAGACTTTCTCCATTGACCTTCACTGTTAAATCAAACACCAAAAAAAGAAAAAGCATAATCGATCAGAATTGTAGGATGTTCTATATAAAAATGGGCTTTTTACCTTTCTATACTTAGCTTTTGGTGTTTGATTTTCCTAGTATCAAAAAGGTGATTGAAGTGCTACCAATGGATCTGGATTCCTTCAGTGGATTTGGAAGTGGATTTAATTTCCACAAATGGAACTTACTTGGGCCCAGATACCCAGATTAAGGACACATAGAGAACTGGCAACACATTGGTACACTGAGTATGGCTAAGACAAACACACACACACACACACACACACACACACACAGTGGAGTGACAATTGAATAGCAGCCACAAACCAGAAGATCCCAGTTTTGTCAGGTAAATTTGTTCTAATCTATTCCATGCCCAGTCAGGTAAACAAACACCTTTTAGTTTGTTTTCAAGGCAAATCCAGTCAGTTGTATTAATACAGCCCAAAAACCTGAAAGGCCTTTACAATCTGTAACACCCTCTATCTTTGATCCTCTGTTCTGATGAGGAAAAACTTAATGGGAAAGGAAACCTCAGGAAGAATAACAGTTCTATTCTAAAAATTTAAATGTCTGGTCTCGCTGTCCTTTTTCTGTCATCTCTGTAACCTGCTACAGCTCTTTTTTTCTGCAAACCCATCCGTGTATAAGTGTCTGTTTTATGTACGCCTGGGAGCAGCATCATGGTTCCTCGGCTGCTTGGGTTCTGGTTTGCTTCATGTTATGTTCTTGGTTTAAACAGTTTTGACTCTCACTAACACACACTCAGTTGCGGAGGACACTCGGTAGCGTCATGGGATGTGTCTTTCTGCCACTGCGTCTGCAGCATGTGTGTATTCTGGTGCCCAGTGCCTGTCAGCGAAACAGGAGTCTGCCCACCAGTTCTCAGATTCTAGCATACAGCAGCACATTTAGAGTCTCATCTGGCAAGGAAATGTAGCACTAATCCAATTGGCTGGAGCTTTAGTAAAAGCTTCTCTAATTGGCCGATATGGCAGCTGGCTGCCAAGGTTCCAGTAAGCACAACAGGGAGTTGGGGAGAGTCCCAGTGGTGCTGTGGTGCAGAAGAGACTGAACAAAGGGCAGATAGCAGAGAGCGTGCTACTGTTTTGAATATTCCTCCACATGGCAATAATGAAGGACCCATCTGCACCCTGCTGACTCAGATCCATCCAGCTGACCGTATCTCATTTTCAACTGTGTTGTTTGCCAAGCACACATGCAAATACACACTCCCCCACACATTCCATCTGCAGGAACAGGAATGGCTTTCGTCACGCAAACATGTTTGAGGAAACATCTTCACAACTGGCTAAGGAACAAAGCCATCAACACAGGAATATTGACTGTGTGTGTGTGTATGTGTTTGTGTGTTACATGAGGAAGAGTGGTAAGAAAAAAACAAAGCTGCTACCAACAGCCAGTGCAGCCGTTCTTGTTTCCTTTCACCTCAGTGTGGAATCCAGGAATAGCTCAGAGTGACAGAGACAAGAGATGAGAGGGTGGGAGAGAGAGGGAGAGAGTGGGAGAGGGAGAGACAGAACGGGAGAAAGAGAAACAAAGAGAGACAGTGAGACAGACAGAGGCAGGAGAGTGTGAGAGATGGCCATGTAAGGTTTCCTGCACCACAGCTTGCACCCCTCCGCACAAACACTGAACCTGAAATGAACTGTTCAGGGTTTGGTCTCTCAAGTCACTGTTAACTTGAACTTTGGCTTTGTGTGGCTGCTTTACAATGAAACAAAGGCAGCCTTCACCGTGAGATGCATTCAGGAACATAGAGAAATAATAGCGAGTTCCTCCTGGGGAATGGCTTGTTTTGTTTGCATTTTCATTTTATTAATAAATACAATAGCAGCGTTGTCGCTTAATGTTGTATATGATGAATTCATTTCCCATGCGTATGAAATTTCAAAATGTTTTTTTTTCCAATGAAACCCTTTAAACAACAACTAAACAAGTTGTAATTTAGTCACTGTTTCTTGTTATATGGCTATCCTTGAAATTCATTTTGGTTTGGCCATTTGTTATAGATCTTTGATACTCTAAGTACTTTACAGTACTCATAATTTGCAAATACAAAAGTTTAATTTCCTTTTTGTGCCTGGTCATGTACATTTTGAACACTTGGCCAAGAGTCCTATTATGCCTTCCTTTGGAGAACTGACTGGTAATGAAATCTGTTATTTGGATTTTCTATTAAGTAATCACTCTTGGTAGCATCTGAATGGAATTTGATAACTTGAATTACTGCGGCTGTTGCACACACGCATCAAAAACCTCAGCACTCATTTGGCTTAATATAAAAGGTAAATTGTGAAATTAATGTAGAGGCAGAGTTGATACAAAGTCGTTCAATCTCTCATGCATTGTTTTTCCTCAGAGATTGAGTTCAATATTTCTTTAATTAGCAAGGCCAGTGATGAACAAATGACACGCAGCACGAGTGTGTTTATCATCTTTGCTTTGCACAAAGAATTGAGAATCAAATATTGACATTTTTTATCGCGAGGGAAAATGCTCCAGATGGCATTGTAAACCACTTAATGTGGGTTTACGCAGAATCCCTGTTCTACAAAGTGAGATGAAGCTCAAAGAACACACTGACCCTTAAGGAAAATCCATTCACTCCTTCAGTAGATGCACACATGATGTACATGCATGTCATATTTTTGTGTGTAATAATTTGAAAAATATCTCAAACAGGAAAAACATTCATCTTAATTTTAGTTTATCAGTGCAAATTCAAGAACTATAAATGATCTGATGAATGTCACACAAATCCTTCATGATCATATACACATGACAAACCTACACATATTTGTCGAGGGAAGCTTTCAGGAGTCCGGTCTCTGCATATTCCATTCCACTTGCTGATGTGATGATGGATTTACCAGGAAGGAGGTCGTTGTGACGGACATGTGGGCGAGGAGAGTTAGAAATGTGCCTTTTTATTGCATTGGTGGGTTTAGGGCAGTTAGCAGTACCACAACAGTTATGTGTACACTAATTGTGTGTAATTTTGATAATACCACATGTTTAACATTACTGATTAAGCAATACAAGGGTAGATAGTGACCTTAAAACAAGATTGGGGAGTGTAGATGGAGTGGGTGTTGACACGCAGAAGGAAAGAGGGTAAGGTGTAGATGTGATTAAGAAGTGACACACTGGAGGTTATCCTGACAGCTCCACTTCTCAGGAGCAAATATTCATATTCGTCTTGGTTCACATGCACTTTGTGTGATCTTTGTGGTTACCCTGTCTCTTATTTTGCTGTGAATCGCCGCTTTGTGCTACACTGTCTTATATAGAAGAGCCCTCGATGAAATGAAGTGAATGGAGGATGTGAAAGGAGGGAATTAGTTACATCCAGTTACAGTTACACGCTTACCCATAACCTGATTACTGTGAATACCTGGATGAATGTAAGAGCGTGATTAAGGCATTTACATGTTTCATAAGTCGCCTAAGCCAACAACCCGAATGTAGCCTACGTGAGCTGATAAACAGTTGAAGAGCTGTCCGGTTAGATATGTTGTAGGAAAATGGAGGAATGTTAGTGGTGTTTTGTAGTTTTCACTTTAATTAAATCACTGGGCCAATTCATAATCTTTGTATACATGGACTCTGACACGTGGGGTGAAAAGGTGCAGTCACCGATTACGGATTTGGGCTTAAATACAAGCTCTGTTACTTGCGGTGTGACATGGAAGCCGCTTCCTGTATTGCACCCTTTTTTCTTTTTCTTTTTGTTTTACTGCTACACGCCTACTGTTGTTCTTTTTTCAAAAATGCACCTTAAAGGCATCCTAAACACTCTTGTTGTGGTGTGCACAATCAAAAAAACAAGACTAAGCTGTTTACATGCCAAGAGTCGTTCCAACAGATGAAGTATTACTACGCCCTCAATGTCAGTACGATAACCTGGTTGAGATATTTTTTACATTCTTATTACAATAATCAGAATATCACATTTCTCTGGCTTTAGCAACGACTGAAGGAGTGAATCGATTGGGTGGAGAGAATGTCTTCAGTTTGACAGCTTGATATGGGAGGCCCATCTGCTCTATCACTCAACTACTGTGGCTCACTGAGTGTCACCTCTCTGCTCTGCCTTGTACACAGTCACTCACATACACACACAGACACACACACTGACAGCAACATATAACACATATAGCAGTCACATGTTGAAAACCCATTTACACAGACCCCAACCGAACTGAGCTCTCTCTCTCTCACTCTCTCTCTCATGTGTACACACACACACACACACATGCACACGCACACACACACACACACAACCCTCCCGTATCCTCTTCTTCTAATGTCCCAGCTCTGCTTACTGCATCAAAACGAGCTTAGATCAGGGAAACCATAGCTTGCCCTCATTCAGACTTCCTGGAAGATCGGGCTATTTATTCAAACCAAGCAGACCATGTTTGGACTGTGACTGGAAGGTTGCCAGTTTGAATCCCGGTATGGTTTACAAATTGAATAATATATTTTATTATTATATGAAAGATTCTGTATGCTTGTGATTTATTACACTGTAATAATTTAAAAAAGTGAGGATAATCATGCAACAGAAAAATCCAATCGCCATGTTTTAACTTAGTGTTTGTTCATCACAGTGTGATTTGCTGTGTTTATGAGCTTCTGTCACTGTTAAGTCTCAATTCAGATTTGTTATTAATACAGACAGAGCAGATGAAGGGTTGTTGGCTACCCTCTTTGCTAACAAGCATGCAAAATACTGCCAGCTCTTGTTGTAGGTTTGTAGTGTCTGTTTGTGGTAGTTGTAGTGCCTTGAAAAACATGATCCAGCTCAATCTGCCTTAATTGGCAATTGACAACAAACAGCACTAAGCATTGCATAGATCGACTTGTTATTTTCAGTCCAAAGAAGCACTTGTTTCCACAATGCAGATATGAGGAAGCCGCCCTAGCACCATATTCCCTTCGACTTTCTCTCCTTCACAATACAAAAAAATACCAGAAAGGAGGGTGGCAAGCCAGTAACAAAGGAGAGAGGCAGAGTTGAGGATTATGAAAAGGTGTAAAAATGCCAGAGTCAGAATTTCTTCTTTTGACGGACACACAACTCATACTTTCTGTCTCCATTAGACCAATGGGAAGCATGCATCTGTGCCGCTTTGATAGACACACACAAGAAAAAGTCTTAGAGCCAATTTTGAGTCCTTCACCACAGTTTGACAACACAGGCGCTAGATGGAAATAAGCATGAAATAAACAAGAAAAACACTACATCTGAATTGCATCGCTGAAGAAATGAGGAAAAATTATATTTCACTTAAAAGCAGTGACAGAAAATATCTTCATGATGCTTTTGCTTTGTGTGCGTGTGTGCATACAGTATGTGCGCCTACAAGCAATATTTTCTCTCTACTACAATGACCCACTGACCGGTGTTAGCAGATTAATTGCTGCTTTCATGTTAAGCTGTGGCGTATCACCCGTAATTGGTAATGGAGATTATCAGTGAGATGCTGTGTGGGTCTGTGTGTGTGTGTGTGTGTGTGTGTGTGTGTGTGTGCATGGGGTGTGTGAGATTTCTTTATCTGATTAGAAAGTTTATCTAATAAAGTAGGATTTATGGGATTCTGGTCTTTCTCCTCTGCACACACACTGACACGCACACTGGCAGAGGAAGAGGATCACAAACAGAATGCATATCTCCGTAGAGCTGTATGTTATTGAAAAAAATCATATTGCATGTTACAATGCCTTTGCCAAATACTGAGACAGACAATGAACTGTGGACACATGTTACTGTGTCCACATATGGACACATGACTTCTTTTTCAAGGCTTAAAGCTAAAATGTATCATTGTTTTTTAGTACTGAAATTATTTGTTGTTGATTAGACAATTTGCATAAAGTTAGTGGAAGACAGTTTTGATAGCTGATTAATAGTTGAAGTGCTTTATAAAGTAAAAACACCAACAGATGCACTAGTTGCAGCTTCTCAAATGTGAGGATGTGTGAACCTTGAAAAAAGGTTATTTGAAAACGTCACTCTGGGCTCTGATAACTAAGTTATTGTTTTTCATATTTTTAAAATGTCTAAATAACTGCTGACTAAATGATTGATAAACCAAACAAATAGATTATTAGCTGCAGCCAAATGCTATCTAATTTCATTTTTTACGTATATACTTTATGTTACCTGATCAGTCAATGACATTTGCCCTGCACATCAACAACGAGATGAAACAACATGCAAAAAGCTACAGATTGTATCCTTAAATATGGTAAAAACAATATTTACAGTATAAATGCTATGTACAGTATCAATGACAGTAAAGTGATATAATTGCGTGCTAATAAAAATACGATTTGTATGTGTATATCTGTGACTTCATGGGCACGCAGAGTGTAGAATCAAAGATATTAATGTACAGTAGACGCTATATTTGTGTCATATGCCTCAAAGTTACTGAGGTGTATCCACCCGTGTTTGTTGTGCTTGCAGAGAGGATGGGGATAAAAAGCAGAGGATGCAACAGAGCAGCACACACTTACACACATACACACGCCCGGGAGGAAACACATAGCACTTGCATTGAAGCTTCACCATATTTCTCCTGAGATCTTTTGGAGCCACATCATCGTCTCACTCCAGCACACACATCAGTGTCAGCCTGACTTGCATACGCACAGCCACCACTCAGCCAGCTGCCTATGAGCGTGTGTGTGTGTGTGTGTGTGTGTGTGTGTGTGTGTGTGTAGCTGTGACAGGAAAAGGAAGGACAGGAGTGTAAGAAGAGATGTGTGTGTGTGTGTGTGTGTGTGTGTATGTGCAAAAATGTTTGTGTCTTTGCTTGTGTGCATCTATGTGTTTTTGCTTGAATTAATAAGCCATCGCACTGCCTGTTTGTTCAATCTCTACAAAATGTTTGGTGCCAAAAAATTGTTTTTTTATCTTTTCTGTCTTATAGCATTCAGCTCATTGTGTGTTGTGTATTAAATACAAGCAGGCAGAGGACACAAAACAGAATCAAAGAGTGAATATCCTCTGTTGGATGTTAATTAAAATCATGTATCCTTCTCAAGTTCATCTATCATATAATTGTTCATTTCACGTGTTTGTGAGTCTACTCAGAGCTAGACGGACATGAGGAGAATCGGCATGGCATGTGCTACATTTGTAACAATACTGCTGTAAGTGCAGTAACCTGGAGGGTCAGCTGTGGGTTTTATGTGTAGATGGGGAGAGTAAGTAATAAATAATAAAATAACGAGAAAGATAATGTTGAGAAAAAGACCTTTGTAAATGTGAAGTGTTTTAAGGACACTATAGAGCATTTACTGCATTCTACAACAACTTTGTTGTGTGAACCATACCCAGGCTACTGTGGGATGTACCTTTATATTGGAATAAAGAAATGTTGGTCCAACTCACTGGCTTCTCATCCCTAGCTCATTAGAGCTATAGTCCGACAGCTCCCACACAGCTTGCTCCAAACAGTCTCTCTTTGTCCAGAGAAAAACACAGAAAAACAGTTGAAACCACACATCATGCCGGCTCGAACATGCAGGGTGCACCTGTGATTAGAAACGGACTTGACCGACAGAGGTAACTCATTTGTAGCTTGGATTGGTGAGCGCTCATAAAGAGGTCAGATTCAGAGTTAAACTGAAATAGAATTATATGTTACCATGCAGATGAGTACTATAGCAAACAAACAAACAAACAGGCTCTGCAGCAGTGACACAAACCACATGCAGTACTTATTGTAGCTTTCCGAGCGTGTGAGTGTTGGCATGGCATTGTGGTTATCAAGTGGGCACCTTCCTTCACAAATGACTCATTGGGTTAGAGACACGACACGTCAAGAAGGCCAAACAGTAGCGGCCAGCGTCCCAGCGACACTTCCTTCTGTTTCTAATCTCTACAGAACCAGTCACATTGCACTGGTATCGTGTCGTGATCTTGGTAGCATGGGCTCCTCTTGCAGGAAGTTGCAAAGACTGAGAGCTCTGACAGCAAAGGCTCAGTCAGCTCTGTTACCAGCTCAGTCTGTGGAACAAGAAGTTGGGTTCTGACCGAACCGTGCCTCAGCTCATTAGTGATAAAAAGAGGTCTGATATGTCGCTGGGGGCCTTTTATAGTTATCAGTAAATTTAAAATCTAAAGAAGCAGCCAGTGTAGAGAGCTGCTATACAGGGCTGACATGATTTGGTGCTGCAGTTTGAATGAGCAGCAAGTGTGAAAGATAACAATACAAAGACCATGATAGTGACTCATGCCCTTTAATCAAAGAGAAATATGTCTTCCATTGCTTTATAATCTGTTGCCACTGGTGTCCGTGGAAAAATGAGCTGTCTCTCCCTAAAGTCACATAATATACTGTACTGAGTTTACAACAAGGCGTTATGAAGTCAGTCATCTGAACCTCAGGAAACTTGTTCCAAAGCAGAGAAAACGATCTTCCCCATGTGGTTTCCTCTGAGTATTTGCATCCTGTTAGAAGAGAGGCTGTTTTGTTAAGAGTGATGTAATGATTTACTGTGAGTTGTAATATATTTTGTAACTCATAACATGGCCTGTTTGATCAAAATGTGCAGTTAATGGGTGCTGAGACTTTGCCGTCTGCAACTTTTCCAGCAGCTGGTGAGTTATTTGCTCTTTCTGACAACCTTTGATCTGTTCTGTTGTACTCTCTAGAGAACTTTGCTGTATATTTAGCTGAGGATGTTTGCTCTCCATGGTGCTGAAATTCACCATTTTATTCAGAAGCGAGTAATGATTGTCTTTATTTGAATTGCTTTAGTTGGCTGATATCAGAAACAAATCTCTACCTCAAATCTTTTATTACTTAGGCATTATAAGGGTTGCTGTTTTCATTGGCTGGCACATGGACCGGTTGGCTGTCCTGTCACGTTAATCCACAGTGTTGGCTTCGTGGTAAACATGATTTTTTGATCAAAGGTAGGCTGTTTGTTTGTAGTGTGTCGTTCTTGATCTGCTTCTCTCTGATGCAGCGTCTGGCTTATTTTCCAAATGGCTCAGACCTTAATCTGTGCATTTCCATCCTACTCAGGTCTACTTTTACGTGTTGTGCCACTGCACAGCTGGATTTAGATTCCATACCTTAGACCATGAATGTTATTTTTGAGTCCCCTGGCTTTTGTTAGTAAGTTTAAATATTTAAATGACTGCCTTAGTGACAGTGTTTGTTTGTTTGTTATTGCTATTTGGAATGTAAGATGGGAATTTCAGTTTTATCTATGTCCACTTTAAATAAAGCATTTTGGTTAATGTGCCATGATTTAATGCATGCATTCATTGGAGTGTCACAGACCATGGATTTGGGAAGGATAATGGATTCAGGTGGGACTATAGGAATTGCTTAAGGAGGAAAACTCTGTACAACAAAAACTCAGCATCAGGTGCACAGACCGATTATCTTCACCTGTAGGAAGACGATGCACTTTGATATTTAAGCTATGTTTTGTGTAAGCAAGAGAAAGGGAGAAAGAAACTCCGAGTTGTTTTTGCATAAATAAGAAAAACAATTGGGAATCCATGCCAGGTTTTATTTCCGCTGGAACGCACCGCTATCCGCGATACTGTAGGTCGCTTAATGATGACGAGAAGATGTAGCCCGCACAGAGAGGAGCAGCAGGCGACTTTCAGGGGGAAAAGCAAAATATCAAGTGTGGAAATGGGTTGTGCGAACAACTTCCCTTCACCGGCAGAGCTGTGCGCCTATCAGACTGAGGGAAACATCCCCCTCGAGACCTGTCTGTTTCAGGATGCCAAAAAGCAAGGCGTGTTACTGCCAACTGTAATGGACCGACCCAAACAACCAGCAAACTTGAGAGGCGAGTTATTTTCTAAATGAAATTAGAGGCGCATGAAAAAGCGATCAGCTCAGACACATTGAATTAGCAGGCGCGTGCCGCCTTCATCCTGTCTTAGCGAGGATACTCGATATTTTTCCTACAGCTCCTACAGATAGGATGTTGCCCACAATCGCAGCGTTAGCGAGTTAGTGTCAAGCAATTTTTTGACAGAGTTAGCACAATGTGGTCATTAGAGAGGGAGGGAAAGAGAGAGCTGTGTTGGCCCGGGGGGAGCAGAGCATCTTCGGTTGTAGCAGAGGGGGGCGGGGTCCTCCTCTCTGCGGAGCAGGGCTCACCTGTATGGTACAGTTTGTGAGGTCCTATCACTTTTGATGGTTGTCAGAAATCATTTTGGGACAGAATGCTCTCCTTTGTTATGGATTATTTGTTTGTGGCTTTACTCTCCTGTTTTATTCATATGCTTCCTGCTTCCAGCCCAGATGTCTTTTGGCAGAGGCCAAAGAGGAGGGGGCTTGACCCTCAATAGTAAACAACCAGTTGTAATTCACAAGCCAGGAAGATTAAAAAAAGATTTTAAAATGTTTTTTAGATTCTAATTATTGATGGTGAGATAAAATAGTTGTATCAATTATTGTCATCACTCTGCATTCTTCATGGTAATTTGATTACTACAACACTGATTAGTGACCTTTTTGCTTGATCTCCATTTAATGAGTGGCACTACCTTTAGCCAAATGTGTTTTGTGGTGATATTGGCAGTTCAAAAGTCTGTATTGGCATGATGTTAGTGGTACCCTGCCAGATCTACTGCAGCCTCTGAGTGGAGCCTTCATAATGATGTAGTGCCTGTGTGCTTGCTACTGTACCAGCCTCTGCGTGTCCATCATTTCATTGGCTGGTTACCTTTTATAACCATGCCACAGCAGATGAAACTGTTGAACATCATTATTTTGACTTTGTTGTGACAAATCAAATACGACTGCTCAGAAGACTCTGGTAAAGGAACTTATTTTCTCATAAAGATTGCACTTCCACAGCGACCAGCACTTTAGTAATGTGTTTGCTGTTTTGCGTTGTATGCATTAGTTGTTGTGAATTTGTTAAATTCAGACAGGCACAACACACATGGGTGCGGCAATGTATATATGTGTTCGTAGTTTCTAAAAAAACTGTAGTTAGATACACATTTGTTCTCTGCAACATATACACATGTCACTGTTACCATAAATCCATGCTAAATGGGAATTTCCTGTTTCCTTTTCTCATAAGGTTAAACTTATGACTTATGACCTTATGAGACCTTACTGCCTCGGTGCCTCCTGTGTAATGCAAGCCCTATTTCAAACCATGTGGTCGTTTCAGCACTGCTGAATGGATAGGGCTGTTATCACAGAGGACAGAATTACATTTTCTCACTCTGTGTAGTTCTAGTCAGACTTAAGACTTTATCTGTGGATTATGTGTTGCCTGCACTCTAATCTGTGTTTATTTGCTAAGTTGTTTCAGGTAAATGCACACACACAGGTCTGAATGCGCTATGTATGTATGTCAGAGTTGGTGGTTTCAGTTTGGTGTTTCTTAAAGAGCAAAGTCTCACTAATGAAGGAAGATTTTAGGTTTGCTAGCCTCTTGGTCGTAAAATAGGTTTATTGTTTTAATGCTTATGGACTTTAAACTTTTTTTTAGTGGATACTAAACAACGCACAGCATTGTTTTCTGTCAGATACATACAGTAGCAGTTTGCTAAATAGTTAGGCAGGTGTTGAAATGAAAGGAACTAGATACACATGGATAAACATATGCTCTGTACTTGTTGGGTACAGCTTGCAGTGATGTCAGCAGTTATGGGGCTGTGGTTGCAGTAGAATTACACAGAACCACACTCTCATAACAATATATTTAATCACAAAATTGCAAGAAAGAGTTGATTGTTTATTGTCCCAGTAGTTAGAAGGAAGCTAATTACATTCTGCATTGTTTTCTATTTTCCCATATTGCATATTCGTCAGTGAAAAAGTAGCATATTGAGCAGTGCTACAGTATACATACAGTATTCAAATACATTAAAAAACTATTGACTATAAGCCAAAAAAGTGGATTCTTTTCTGAATAGTTATGGAGCTCACTCTGAATTGTTTACACACCACAGCAAACACACAATCCAACATTTTTCAGTTTTCCACTAACACACATAGAAGGCTTACAATAGCCTAGCTACATACTGCTTTCTCTCAGTGACCCTGAGTGGTTATTTGCTGTCAAAGATCTACTGTAGCAACACTGTAGTGCAGTGTTTGTTCAGCTAAAGTCCTCCACATGACGAGGATAATATTATGTTTTATGTTCAGTAGGATAGACTAAATTTACTCTTTGGGCCCTCGGTTTTAAAGACTGCAGTGTACCACTGCACCATTAAGATGTGTGGGAGGCATTTAACCCATAAGTATTTCTCTTGACATGAAGCCTTTCTTTTGCACAAACACAAATACATCAGGTGGTTTAGATGCAAAAACATGGAACCCTGGAGGACTGCTGCAGTGCATTACATATGCCGTAGTCAGCTCAGGCTATTTTTGTTGCCCCTAGTCAGCCAGCCAAGAAGCAGCCCTGCCCATTTCGGACCAGCCCTGCAGGATAATCCATCGAGGCCTTGAGTTCTTAATCATTTTAAGCTCTGGACTCATTTTCAGTAAATTTAGCTCCATCCAGGTACTTGCATGTATGGATTCATAGTGGAGATTGGGTAATCTGCATATAGTTAACAAGAAAGATTATGAATTAGCAGAAACATGGCAAGTAAAAGGAACAACAAGGTAAAGGTTATCTTAATTATTCTGCAGTAGATTGACCTTCACTGAGAAGTTATTTGCATACTCCTTTTTCACATTGTTGCTTACCAAAAGAATTGTTATGTTCTTACTATTTGAGTTCAAGAGATAAAATACACAGGTGGGAAATCCCCCAGTGCAAGATTGTCCTATATTAATTTGTCTTCTAGATGTATGGCTCTGGCTAACACACATACAGTGCAGGGTGTACAGTAGTCTGATAAATAGTCTGCAAAATAGTTAGTATGCTTACAGCATTCTTCATCAAAGATTTTAATTACTGCTCAGAACTGCTGACCAACGCACATTGCATGGTTTATGGGTTACTCTTATAGCTGCGGTGTTGGCTGGGGCAACAGTAAAAACCAACCAACACAACAGACCATTAAATATTTGGTGGATGGGATTACATTTCATAGATTAAAAACTGGGAGAGAGAAACTATGAAAAAGCTTTGCCGTGTCTGTGTAATTCAGAGTCCATCTGAAAATAGCTTGAATATTGAAAAGCATTTAATGGTTGGTTTTGTCCAGTTATGTAAACAAATAATCCTTAATCCTAAAATATAAAAAAAATATTCAACCCACAGTAGCTGCATGGACATGAGAAGGAAGAAGCAGCTGAGCAGGTACAGTGGGTAGGAAAAGTTTAAAGATGGTTTTATGCTCACATTTAGCTAAAGTGTGTCCAGGTGCTCCACATAGCTCTCTAGCCCCATGCTATGCTATGCTGAGATAAAAGTATCATGGATTTGATGGATGGGAATGGGACAAGGTGTGGACACAAATGGGAAAATGTGCTGAGCAATCAAAGAAATGTGAATGGAGATAATGCATACATAATAAGAATGAATAAAAAAGGGAAAAAGTCCAGAAGAAAGGAGGAGAGACCAAGGAAAAAATATATGCCGTGGAACATTGTGCAGAGCTGCGTGTGACCAAAAACCATGGATAAAATAATGAAGTAAATTGACAACAATATTGCTGTAAATTAGTTCGTAAATGATCTGAATTAAAATCAAATTAAATCATGTTGTTGGAGGCCAAGTAAATTGCCAGATTATGTTTTAAGAGCGCAATGTCACATTAACCAGACATGATGTAAGGCATTCAGGAGTGATTTTGTGCCACTGCTAATAATACAGACTGCAATATAATAACTTGAGTTAATACACTCTTCTTATTCATACAAGGTTATCAGTCAGGTTCACTGTCATTATCATCGGTTCAAGATGTGTCATAATGCTTAACTGCTGGGTAATTAAATGCTGTATTAGTAGATTAACTGGCAATGTATTACACACCAAGTTCCATTCACCCATTTAGTGGGATGTGTTAAGAATGTGTATTTACAGTGAGAGAAAAGAGAGACAGTGAAAGAGAAAGGGAGTCTGAGAGTAGGGTTAATTGAAAGAGAGGAACTCTGGAGCAGAATGTGAGAGAGTCAAGGCTGTGTTTATTAGCAGAGGAAGGAAAGGATGAGGGTGTAAACAAAGGAACTAGAGACAGAGATAAGGGGGAGATGAAAAGATGTGGGAGGGTGGGATGGGGACTATCAGTAGGATGGACGGATGGATGGATAGAAAGATGAGCAAATACATGGAATGGATGTGCACAGAGAGCCTTAACAGCCTAAGGTGAAGAGAGAGACTGACTTCTGCTTCACACTGGTACCACAGACTGAATTGATGTAATACCTCTCCCTCTCTCTCTCCTCCTCTCTCTCTGTCTCTCTGTGGGAATTCTCTGACCCAGTTAGCTCCTCCACCAGGCAGCAGCAGAGTTATTTTTACATATTAACAGGAGACAATACTTTGTCCTCTGCTCGTCCTCCCCTCCTCCGTATGCTTCCTTCCGCTCTTCTCCCTCCTCCATCTTAGCTGTTCCCGTCCTTTCCTCTCGTACCATCCTGCGCTTCTTCCCCTCTTCCTCTATATTTGTCTCCATCGGCTTTGATCTTTTGTCCTCCTTTAGGGATGTAAACGTTCACCAACTCCCTGCTTTGTTTGGTACAAGATACTGGCTTGATGGTTCAATATTATCACATAAGCGGAGCAAAATCGCAGACAATTATGCACGTAAACAAAAGCAAATCATAAATAAATTGATGAAAGGCTTTAAAATATTATTTTAAGATCTCTGAAACAAGTTTTTAATTATGCACTTGGGACTTGACTTTATTTGGTGTTGTCGTACTTGGTGCAGTGTGGCTAATGCTGTGTGTCATTGCTCAACTAGAGAAAGGGAATTAGCTGTAAATTAAGACTTTAGACACTTATGAATCATCGTCATTTTGCGTCAACCCTGAAAGGTGTAGAGTCGCACAACGGGGATTTTTGCATTTATAATTTTTTGTAATTTTATAATAATGGGATTGTTAGAAGAAAGTAGTGTACATGTTGAATCTTTCTTAAAGGGCCAAAACCTCAGCAAAAACCTCACCACTCTCCTCTCCTCTCCAGAGAGTAAAGGGACAGAGAGTGGTTGCAGGTGTAGACAGGTCATCTATTCGCCTCCTAATGATGATGGATGGCAGGACTGCAGAGAGCGAGAACAGAGAGAAAAGTGGAGCGATGCAGGGAGATAAAGAAATAGCAGAGTAAGAGAAGACTGTGTTTATATTTGTCTGCTGGCGGGCAGGTGGTGGGAGTTTTAGTGATATGTTGATCCTCAAGTGTTTATATCATTCTTGTCATCTACCTGATGGCAAACAAACACACACACACATACACACACACACACACACACACACTGTGTGGTGTGCTTGCAAGGTGACATCTGGTGTAGTGCATTGAAAAACACACTTCTGAAGACACACATGCACCTTGAGCATGCGCGCACACACACACACACACACACACACACACACACACACACACACACACACACACAGAGTCCCATCTCTGTCAGCCCTGACTTTTCTGCCATGTTTACAGAAGTAGGAGAAGGCGCTGGCAATCTCTCTCTCTCTCTCTCTCTCTCACACTCACACACACACACACACACACTCATTTTCTCATCTCCACTGATGGCTTCACAAACAGTGCTGCACTTATACTTCACTTATAATGAATAATGAATTTTCTAAAGTCTTTGCATCAGCTCCCTGTACAGATTGAGAATGTTTGTTAACATTCTCAATAAACAGTAAATCAGTGTATCTGTGCTGATCATCATATTGTCTTATCATAAAGGGAATTGTCAATGCATAGCAAACACACACTCCAAGAGCTAGAGGCTATCGACAAACAAGTACATAAAAGGATTAATCACACACTACTTTTTAGACAATAAATATTAGATATAATTAGGAGTAGGGTTGCAACTAACGATTATTGTTACTATCATTGTCTATCACCTCCCAGAGCCCAAGGTGAGGTCTTCAGATTGCTTGTTTTGTCCAACCAACAGCCTAAAACCTTAAGATATTTAGTTTATAAGCATATAAAGCAGAGAAAAGCAACAAATCCTCACATTTAAGAAGCTAGTACCTAAGTTTGTTTTTTGTTACCAGTATGTGTTTGTACCACTAAACTTGAAAAACTGTCAAGTACTGAAAGCTGGCGTCAAATTTCTGGTCAGATTAATAATCTTGTTTACTTATTCTTTGATCAGATAGTTCCTGATTTCAATCAAAATGTTGCCAGTTTAAGAGTATTTTATTTAAGTAAAACTCTGGTATGGACGTTGTATTTAGACAGCATTTTACATTTGAGAAGTTAGACTAATATTTCTCAAAGTAAAGTATCAAACCAAAACTCACGTAAATGATACTTAGCCCTAGTTATACCAGAGAATGTTTGGGATTTTTACTTGATAAATGACACTAACGATTAATATCTAAATTGTAGTCGGTTTATTTTCTGTTGATCAACTAACTGATTAATCCACTACTCGTTTCAGCACTCATTAGGAGTACTCTAATGTTATATTGTGTGAGAAATTATTAATTTAGCTCCTAATTTCAGAGGCTGATCAAACCAGCTCTATTGTAGCTGCTGATACTGAAGAATCCTTTTTTGATAGATGGAAAAAAGGGAGCACAGTCCATACTCTGCCCCTACAACAGAAGCCAGGTTGTTGCTCTTTAGACATGGTGTCGGTACTGAATGGGAAGACACGTGTGGGGTGACGAGCAATCGCATCCACCACACTACAGTTATTTTCTCACAGACCCCCTTCTCTCGGTGGCGCGGCTCACCTCTCTGCTCTCTCACACCCCTCCGTCTCAGACGTCCAATAGGAGTGTGAATGTAAAGGTTGACAGATAGGAAGTGTTAAGATCCCATCTGTTGGGGTTACCACACAGTACACACTCATACACACTCATGCACACACACACACACACACACACACACACAGACACAGTGGTAAAGTCTCACCCTTCCCAAAGTACAGACAAGGAGGCAGGCTGTAGCTATGGCAACCTAGAGAGAAGGGAAATGATTGGGCAAGGCTTGGATTTGTTAAGAGCTACTGTATGAAGCCTAGGGTGAGACTTAGTCACTCTTTCTGGTGTGTGCTTGTGTGTGTTGATACAAGAGTGGGTGAGAGAAACACAAGGAGTCAAGACTTCCCTTCCTTATTCCCCTTCCTGTCTGTCTGCCTTTTTCATGTTCTGTTTGAGTGCTCTGTCAGTTGTCTGGCTGATATGATAGATCTGGGTGAGCACAGCATTTACTCACTGCAGTATGGCCTATAAACCTGGAAAAAGACTGAATCGCATCCATTGGTCGCATACACTTGCATGCCTAATTGAATGAAATGATACCCTTCACAGGGGAGATACAAAACAGCCGCAGAATAGCTGTGACATCAAATAGACCATATAAGACCAATGTTTCACTGAAAGACAGGCATATGTTCATATTTTGCCTTCATTGTGCCATTGAGAGTTTTATTACACTCTTGGGTCCTTTCTTACTATCTATCAGATAGGAGCCTCTGTTTTCTGGTGCACCTATCTTCTGTGCTCTGTTGCAGATTTAATGAAACAATGACTGTTTGGCATTTTTGCCTGAAAAAAATGACTGAAATAATTACTTGATTATCACAATAGTTGTGTCAATTAATTTTCTGTCAATCAAGTAATCGATTAATTGTTTCAGCTCTAGATACAACACTATATTTTGATAAAGGATCCCCAACAATTTTAAAAGACTTGCGAGACTTTTCATAAGTTTAATTTCCACTGATACAAAACAAAGATATTGTTACAACTTGCAACATAATAACATGCACATTTTCAAAATAGCACACATTCAAATATCTTTGGGAGGTGTTTTCTATGTCATTTCCTTGGTGTGTCAGCTTTTATTGGCGGTTCCATACAGGATGTCTAAGTTATGCATCCTACGCTGTATTAGTGTCAAAGGCATTTTGCACTGTCTATAGGGTCTTGTGTGTGTGTGTGTGTGTGTGTGTGTATGTGTGTTCTGCTGCAGAATGGGTTAGTGTTAAACATTTAAGCCCCTGTTCACAGCTGAATGTAGACTAATTCATGAGTAGTGATTTTAGGGGCCTACGCCTAGACACACAAGTGTGCCCGCAAACCAGCACCAATTGCTGCAGCTGTATGGATAACATAGAGGGGGTCTTTGGTCATGTTTGAAACAGGGGTGTCTTTGTAGATGTCAGATCACAACCAACGACTGGGACTTGCTGTGTGTGTGTACTTTACAGGCTTTGTGCATGAATCCATGTGTGTAGTTGGGTGTGGATGTGTAGTTCAGAACACTGTGTGTACTTTTTGCGTTGAGCTGTCATTAGAGCCCCGGCTCAGTGTCCCACAAAACAGCTTTGCTTGAATAAACTGAATAACTCCACAGAATTGAGATGGCTGTCTGTGTGCCTTTTTAGCAAAGCAAAAAGTTGCTGCACAACAATTTCACTTAGTACAGATGCCATTATCTATTTTTTTAACTTCTGTTTTTGTAGAACAAAGGGGAGAGGAAGCCTTTGATCAATAGTAAAAAGATACACTGCTGCAAAAGCATTATGTTGTCTTCCTTTTAAATTAAAATCGTTCCTTTTCTAATTGGGCTTTGGGCCTCTGGAGAATTTGGGGGTTTTAGTTCAAACTCAATATAAAAGCTGAGTGTGTCCTTTTGTTTGTTTGTGTGTGTGTGTGTGTGTTAACAGTAGTAACGTTTCTCTATGATGTTTCTTGCATCAAACCTGCAGCATAGCCTAATCATTTTAAGCCTATTCATTTTTTATGCGTAGTTGAATAGATAAGTGGCTTATTCTCAAAATTACTGGTCACTACATAATTTCTTTTTACAAGAGAAGGATTTGATTTCTCTGAACACTTGCTCCTGGGCATAAAGAAATACAGTCAGCAGTAAATTACTCTGCAATGGCTGCATCTGTATAAGCTTAAATTGCTTTTATTGTTGAGTGGAAGGAGGCAGAGCAAAGCTTCCTGACCCACAAGAGGAACAACAGGCTGGACCGGGAAACTCCCTGGCACCTCTCAGTCTCTCTCCCATGTTGCTTCTCCCAACCTCGCGCTCCACCTCTTTCGCTTCACCATCAGGCTCGTATCAGCACCTTCATTTTTGTGTTCTGTAATCTGTTGTGGCTCCAGAAGGGATGCAAACATGGATTTTATCGATGTCTTTTGTATACAAACCAGGTCTTTCTTTCTCATACCTACTATTAATCCTCCTGAATCCTCTTCATCCATGTATTCATATTGTCTCCACCTGGCAACCCCCACCCACACTCCATCCAGCTGCAACCCATCTCACCCTTCACCCTCTAGTTGTTTCCTGATTGGAATTCCAAAGCCAAGGCTAAGTCAGTGGAGATCTATGGGCCAGCCTGCCTTATATGCTGAGGAAATATAGAAACAGAGAAACAATTCTAGGGCTTCCTGCAATGTGTGTGGGTGTGTGTGTGTGTGTCATGCATGTATTTGTGTGTGCTAGTACAAAGGTGTGCAATTGTGGGTTAAGAGAGGGCTTCGTTCCTCTTTGGCAAATGCTTCTCTATGAACTGCAATCTTTCTGTAGTTGTTCAGCTGTGGATGTTTTATATCTGTGACTTTTTGAATTGCCTGGTTACCTGCACCTTGAGCTCGGAAATGCACAGACTCTAACTCATACACACACACACACACTCACGCACATACTGTACATTGAACTGAATTGATTCAGTTGTTAAACGCATACAAATCGTGTATGCAAGAGCATCAGTGTAATGAAAATGATTTATAACGGAGATTATCTGGATTAGGATTACATGTCATATTTTTAAATTGCAAGTGAGGTTAGGGGATACTCTCTCACATCATAATTACTATGAGAGTGTATGAATATTAAAAAGGGATTGTCATTTTAATTTGATTCGACAAATTGAACAGCGAAACAAATTTAGAATTAAATGGAATGGTCTATTATGTTTTTTATGAAAGCACACTGGTGTTTGACAGTGAGATCAACTAATGTGCCTCCCATGACATGTCAGTCTCACTCAGGCTCAGTGCTAAAGAAATTCTCAGTGACCACATTTTCACAGACTGCAATATTAAGAAAATAATCACATATACTAAATAAGCAGCATTTCCTGATTAGTCCATGATGATAATAATGGAGTACTGTACCAAACATAATGCAATGATGGTTAGAGACAACAAAAGTAAAATCAGCAGTGTCACCTTTTTGTATTGTAAAATAACAGCAGATAACAACTAGATAACCAACACACTGTATTGAAGAAACTTGAGAAGTGGTTGACAGTAATGCAGCTTCACTTGTAATGATTTTTAGAAAACAACACATTTGTGCAGTGCAACCAAATTGAAGCAACAATGGTAGCATTGGGCATTTTAATAATATGAAAATGTTTTAAAAGCTAAATTGGGCAGAAAGTAGACAGTAGTACAAATTTATGTTTTTTTGTTATGTTTTATGTAAATCTATATTTTAAATATCTGTCATTGTAGAGCTGACAGTAGCAGTGATGTTACAGTATGACTTTTCAGCAGGTTTGTAGTCTTACAAATTTCTTGTTCACTTTAAGCATCCACCTCTGTTATGTGTTGGCACTTCATGAAGTGGAAATGAATATCTTAATGGCAGGGGTGACTCATAGAGCTTTATTCATGGAGATAGATATAGAGAGTGCTCTGCCCTGTTTTCATGCAATCTCATGCAGCATATGGACCAGAAAGCACAACCCTGACCTCGGTAGATGTGCAGATGGAGAGACAAGAAAGAGCACTAACTGGACAGACTGGTTCATTTGTGTGTTTTATGGGGGCATGTGAACTTGCATGTGCCCATGAGGTTTTTTGTGTTTTTCCATGCTGGTGTGCACATTTAAATGTTCACAAATGTGTGTTTTTGGTTACATTTCTCTCAGCTTCTCTGATTTAAAAAAATGACAATCAGTGACACTGGCAATCTGTCACTAACAAGCTCAACGTCTTCCAGGTTGTGTTTTACGCACTGAGTCAGGTTCTTGTACCACCGACTGTAGCTTAAAATAATGTCTTTGTTTATGCTCCATTGCACCATTGCTTCTCAGTTTGACACCTAGCTTCTCATTTCTCACTATCAGTAACGGTTTACAAATGAGATGTGAAGGATTGCCAAATTAAATAATGCTGTGGACTGAAGGTTTATTTTTCTCTCTCATGAGCACTCTATTGAGAGCACGTGTCACTCACTGGAGACCATTATCTGACAGTATGTCTCCATTAACCCCTGCAGAAGTGCTCTGTTTCACCACGCCTGTTAGAGGTGTGAAAAATGATGTACAAGCTTATTCTACACACCATGCTTTACCTTTGCCTAATAAATCTGTCAGATTAATCTTTAGATATAATATTAACATCTCTCAATGCAGAGTGGCTTTATGCAGCAGTTTTGTTTGTGATCTGATTTATATGTCAATTCCACATTGAATATGATGTACCGTTTGTAATATTTGTTAGTATCAAACTGTAATTGCTCCAACAGATTGCTGACTAACATGTTTTAATAATGATCGATCTTTTGCTTGAAATATGGACTTGCACCTGCTCTCTGTCTGTTCTTTTTAATTGTCTAATTTGCTTGTAATGTTGCACTTTTTCCTGTGTATGGTTCTTGGCAGTCGGTCTGCAGTCAAGGAAAACACAAGCTATATGTCCTGTTTAACTTCTTGCTTAGCTTTTCAAGGACACGTATACTGCACCAGTCGTAGTTTTGAGTCACTGTCTAAGACACAAAGTGCTGAATAGTGTATTCTTGTTTATTGTATGACATATAAGCTTTCAAATACCAGCTGCGGTTTTCTAACAAAAAACAAGACAAACATCCACACCTTCTACAACCCCCACCAACCTCAATTTTTTATGCTCACCCCCTCTTGTCACATCTTGTTTGCCAGCTGCCCAACTGTCCAAAGTTTTTCTAAAGCATACAAAATAAAAAATGGGTCAGTGACAGTCTAAACATTACTCAAATAAATACATAGTTTAAAAGTTTAGCACAAAGAGTATTTTAAGAAATTAGATTTATTTTAGGTTTTAATGATGCTAAAAAGGTTTGGAATGTGTTTTTTAAAGTTGTACAGGAAGATTGTGTGTGAGTGAGTTTGTGTGTGTACCCTGCGCAGTCTACCTGTAAGTCTGATGCAAGTGTGTGCGTGTCAGATTGGTGAATAGAGTTGCAATCAGAACGGGACTGGGAACCAGTTTGTCTTGCAGGACCACAACATTACATCCATGATTACACCAACCAACACCCACCTGAGTTATGCTCTATTATACAAGGTGTGACCACTTCTCTAAACAACACAAAGCAAATACTGTAGATTTGTTCTGCTGTGATTTTCTTGGCTGTGTGACTGTGTCTCATATTTGTAGGAAGGTGCACCGCCGTCTTTTTGTTGTATCTGGTTTGTCAGGATCGTCACTGTCAGACTTGGCTGCACAGGGAGAGACATGTGATTACATAGTATCTCGGAGGGTTGTATTTTATGCATTGTAATACACCGTGTATGATCTGTTAGGATTATTGCTGTTCACTGAGTTTTTCAGATATCTCTTCACTCATAAATACTGAGCAAGGCAGATTTTTCCTCCAGTATTCCAGCAATCAGGGTTGTTCTCATTGATTTACATTAGTACATATTAAACCCAACAAGATTCATCTGGTTCATCAGTTAATGGTGCCTAAAGATGTTTGTGGTTCACAAACCCAACACTCACTGTAGCTTTTTTTTCTCAGTAAAGTCTCAAGTGACAATGGCAGTTAGGTGAAGGAGGATTTAATTGAGAATAGTTGTAACCTACATCTGAATATTTGATCAACTTTTCTGTTGATAAATCAGTTTCTACAAGGTAGTTTGAAGGTGAAAAGCTACAGGAGCTTATTGCGATAAGGTTGTAAATCAAACTTCCAGTGAATTAAAGTAAGCAACATGCTGGGAACATAAAAGAAGAATGGGTCAGCAGTACATTATTCAAACTGCTGGGAGAATTCAGCGGACAAGCTAGTAGGTGGCTTTTCTCAAAGTCAAACATGTCTTTCTCTGAAAATCTGTGATATAGTGCTATATGTTTCAGGCTCAGTCTCTGTATCTGTTTGCACAGAAAGCATATGTGGAAATGGAATTGATGTTTCATGCACGTATTTATGTAGCGACACATATTCAAATGGGAAGGGAGGGCCCACTCCCTCTGCAGGTTCACGGTCTCAATTTTCTGGTCAGTGAGTGTTTGTACGCTTCTGAGTTTTCCACAAATAGTCCTTAGTTTACTTCAGTTTCTCTCCCTTCTTCCAATCTCTTCTTGTATTCTTCTCTCTTGCTTGCTTCCTTTACAATATTTTTTGCTTTTTCCTAGCCCTAGTAGCCCCCTAGGCCCTGTCCCCTCTGCCCTCACCGTTTCCCTACTGCCCTTTCTGGTGATGTTTGCAGGAAGGAGAGGAGAAAGTAATATAACAGTGAGGGTCTGTTGTGTGCATAAGTGAATCAGTCATACTTCAATGCAAAATAATTACTCTTATCGCACATGAGATTAAAGATGCACTTGCCAGAGTGCCAACCTCTCATCTTTCAATGTCTGTTCAGCTCTCTCTTCCACTCTCTCTCTCTTGCCTTCTTATAGATAGCAGTGGAGTGTGTACGTGCATATACTTGTGTGTGAGTTCATGTGCGTGAGGAAACGCATGATACTTACACTACAATTTAACTACACAAGCATATCTTTATTTGCAGCTCTTTTTTTTTTTTGTTTTACTCTCCCTTTGATCAGCTGGTCATTGTGTGACTTAAGTCAAGCAGAACATGATCCTCAAGTGCTGTCGTATTGATGTTAACTGACCTTTGAACTCGTGTCTTCTCAGGTGCTGAACCCTGCCTGCTCTGACACCGTGACTCCAGACAGACAGAGTGGCTGACAGACACTGAAAAAGAAGTGGGCAGATAAACAGATAGGAGGACAGAGGGAGGTGAGTGGAATGAATAACGGGATCCGTATTCATGTCTCTATATCTCTGTATATTCTACCTTGCGCTCTGTGTTGCTCTGTACATAAAGAGGGCCGCTGCAGGATTGGTGGGTCACTGTTTACATTGCAACCCAATCAGCCAGAAAACAAGAGAAGCCCTGTAGCAGAGAGGTTGGTTCACACCCCTGCTGAGCCCAAGACTGAGTGTGTTTGTCTATGCGTGTGTGTGTGTGTGTGTGTGTGTGTGTGTGTGTGTGTTATGTATTTTCAGCCTGAGTTCATGTGGAAAGAGAAGAGAAAGATCAGTATGTTCATGAGAAGCCAATGGTTTTCACTCTGCGCTGTTAGGAATTCCTCTCTACTTTGTGCTAAAATTTCCCAAGAAAACCATCAAAGAAGGGGACTTTTTTTTGGAGAGGGACAAATGGAAGAGGAGCCAAATGTTGAGCGACATATGTGTTGCGAGTACAGTGCACAGATCTGCCTTTTTCCCTATATGTAAAAGACATACTATCAATTTTCACATGTTGACCCAAAAGCTTTTGGAAGGGAAAGCTTGTATGTGGGACAGCTAGCAGTGAATATAATTTTGTAAAAGTTAAAATCTTCTGTCTACCTATATATCTCATGCCCTCCTTCTGTATCTGCTCTACTACATGTTTTCTCCACCCATCTGTGCATCTGAATTAACAAAAGCCCCACGTTCATCTTGTGGTCTGGTCTTCAGTATTAATGCACACTGAGGATGCTTTTAGGTTAGACACGTGTTTGTGATCACAGCTGGTCAGGGGCTGTGGTCCGAGTGGTTGCCGAGTTCACCCACAGCCTACTTATGTATGTAAAGTAGCTTTTACGCAATTCACCCAGCGGCCTTCCCCACTATCATCTCATTGGGAGTGTTTTGGGGTCTGCGCGTGTCTGTGTTTTTGTGTAAATAATTGATTGCTGTAGAGGTTTTAGTGGATCGCTGGTGAGACTGAACCAGGCAGAAAAGGCTGCTCCGCTGCTCTGCTCCACAGTGTGCATAACATAAACATATCGTGTCTGCTGCTGCTGCTGCTCAGTGGGCTCTCTGTGTTGTCTGAGGTGGCCTGTTGGTGTTCAGTCAGTTTAGTTTGTATTAGTGCTGCGGAAAGGATAAGTCGGTGAATCACAGGAAATCCATACAAACATTAATTGACAACAACTTTGATAAGATATTAATTATTAAACTAGGTTTTCAAGCCAGAATACCACCTATTAGCTGGATTTGCTGCTTTTCTATGTTCTATATCGCTGTAATATTTAAGATGTCACTTTGAGCTCTGCTAAACTGTGATGGGCATTTTTTACAGTTTATAAACATGTTTCGCACTAAACGATTAATTGATTAAACTAAAAAGAATAATCCAAACATTAATTCATAGTGACAATCATGAGTAGTTGTTGCCCTATTGTGTTAACAGGTAATAAGCCAAACAGTGTTTTCTGGTTACTTCACATACTGTATGCCTTGTTGTATTTTTTCAGCAAGAAATATTTTTCACAGCCCCCCTTCTTTCCATCTCTCCCTCTTTTTTTTTCACACTTTCCTCATCTGCTGCCTCCCCCACTCTCGTTTTTTTTTTTTTTTTTTTAAATTTCAGTTTTCTCTGCTTATTTCTTTATCTTACTCGGCCTTCTATCGCTAAATGTATTTCTTTCTTTCTGCCACATCCTGGCTTCTTCTTCCTGTGTGTCATTCCTTCTCTCTTTCTTGCCCCTTAGCCGCAGTGTCCTTGAGAAAGCAGTGACTTTGCCGGTGAGCGCAGCAGAGCGCATCTCTCTCTCTCTCTCTCTCTCTCTCTCTCTCTCGCTCTCTCTCTCTCTCTCTCGCTTACACGCTCTCCCACTGACACTCACTCAAACCCCCCACCCACCCTGAACACGGACACACACACACACACACACACACACACACACACTGACACATTTGGTAGGTCCATGGCAGCACTGTCAAGCAGAACCAGCCTTTACAAGTCTCTTTCCTTTAGTCTCCATACATAATTCATCACCAGTAACATTGGCTGTACTTTATGCAAATATTGACAAACCTATTGCAGAGAAAATTGAGACAGTCGTTCCCTGCGTTGAGCACAATTTTTGCCTACTTACTGTTTCCAGAAACATATAGTAAACCATCAACAAACTGCTGATACAAGCAAAATATCTCAAAGTCATGGCGCAATAGAGCGTTCCCCAAATCAGTTCTTCGGAAGGTAGTGAAAGGGAGTTATGTAGTTATTAATTAGTCAATAGATATTTTTCTTTATTAATGTTTGTCAGTCAGACCCCCCGATGGCATGCTGTAATTTAAAAGATGACATTGGTCCAATAAAAAGACAACCAATAATTCAGGGTATCAGTTAAATTCACTTAAATTCTCTTGGTTAGATGATTGGACGTTTAAGAAAACTGGATTTAATGCATAAGTTCAATTACTCTTCCTCAAGGTTTGTTACAGAATTTGGACAAATTGCCCTCAGGTGATACTGTAGTTAGCCTGCCAGCAAGGAAACGTGATCCCTTTGTGCCCTCCTCCTCATTAAAGGTGCCCTCCACTAATCTTGGATCATGACGGCCCATTGTCACAGTTTTCCGTGGCTTCTGAAATATAGATGGAGTCTGATTGTCTGGTTGTAAGATGAGATGTTATAGTCTCTTGATGCTGTTTGTTCTCATTGGGCCCTGTTTTCCATTAGGGATCTTAGAGCGCGTACTGGGTCACTGCTTTTCCCTGCCGCCTTACATGTTTCCTGTTGGATATCAAGTATCTTGTTGTTACCTAGCTGCAGCGCTATATATGGCAGATGTGTTTTTGTTATTGCATCCTGAATGTTTGGCATAGATGACAGTCAGGTTGAAATTATATATAATGCATTGATACACTGACATGTTGTAATCTACAATACTTTGCACTAATTTCAATTTTAATCTTTAAGTCTTTTTACTATAAGTACTGTTTTATCTACTATCTACATTACAGCTAGTTACATCAAGTCAATTTTATTTATATTGCTCAATAACACAAATCACAGTTTGCCTCAAGGGGCTCTACATCTATAGAATATAACACACTTGTGCACTTCATGACAGTATCTCAGTGGCACCATGTTATCTCTCTGTCTCTCTCTCTCTCTCTGTCTCTGTGTGTATCTCTCTCACTCTTCCTTATGTTTGTCCCACGTTCAGCTGAAAATGCTTCCGTAGCCATGGCGACCAATCCCAAGGGGAAAAGTTGAGGCTGAATCTCTTTCTCACTCTTTTCCCTCCTTTGTCTCATGCCTTGTTGCAATCTAATTCTCTCCTCGCACACAAACACACAAACACACACACACACACACACACTAGCATGCCAGAATCTAAAAGCAGAGGAGATGCCGTTTATGAGTCACAATGTTGTTTTGGTTTGAGTTCAATTAAGCACTGATAAAAAATAAAATAAGTGACCTAATTGCTGAGAAACACTAAACCTGGGGACAGAGTTGAGGATGAATTTCTTTCTTATTCTCTGTTTTCTACAGTTTCTTTCTTCCTTAGTGACCATGACTGTTACAGTTGAACCTTTGGACATTAAACACTCGCACAAAAGAAGGCTGACGGAGAAAGGCTATTGATAAAAGAAGGAGGATGAAGTGAGGAGGCAGAATAATTTCATAAGAAGTAGGAGTTTGTAAAAGAGAGTCTTGTACTGATAAACAGAGTGAGCTGTCAGGGTGTCATCACACATACAGTATGTGTACATGGCCATGTGGGTTACTATGAGGTGTTTGTATGTTTCTGGGCACGCGTGCCTCCTCTGACAGAGTTAATTAAAAGAAATTTTAACCTGGTCCTTATTGACTCCAAAAATATGTTTTTGTTCCGTTTCCTTATAAAATAAAATAAAATAAATTGGTATAATGAAGTCCCAGGTTTAATTAATAAAATAATTGGAATTATCCTTTAATCTGTAAATCTTAATCTGTGGTTTTAATGGAGGCGGCCTTAGGCAAGACTCATTCCGAAAGACAAACAAGATTTTTTTTAAAACTGCAGGGAATACAGTTTTGTGAATTCATAATAATTAATTGTTAATTATTAATGACAAGTTCATGTGGCTAGGTAAAGTTTGTTTTAGCATTAATATAAAACATTTTGTTATAAAAGTATAAAAGACTCCCTGCACTTCTCTTCATCCCGTCTTTCTATTCTTACCCTCCTTTTCCCTGCACACCCTCATCCCCCTGCCTCCCCCTTCCTTCCTTCCTGTCCCCACCTTTCTCCTCTCACCCGTTTTTGTCCTTCTCAGTATCCCACTTTCTTCTGCTATTCTTCCCATGCAGTTTTTATTCTCCACTATTTCACCACTATTCCTCCCTCGTTCCCTTTCTTTAGCCTTGCATGTCGCACCTTATGGCTCCATCATTCTTATCTACATCAGTCACATCCTGTCATTCAGCCCTTTTTATCATATCTCACTCGTTTAGGTCATCCTGTTTTCTCTCATCCTCCACCCCCCGACACACACATCATATTGCACTTATCTCCCTTTCTTCACCACATACTGTAAACCTTTTCTATCTCCCTCAATATGTTCATTTCTACCCTTTCACTCTCTTATTCCCTTGTTTCTAACCACATGTTTTCTCCCTCTCTCCCACTGTACACCCCCATCAATCCCGCCCTTCCTCTCCTCTCTCTCTCTCTCTCTCTCTCCCCCGTTCCTTCCTTTCTCCCCCTCGGTCCCTCCGTCTTCTCCCCCGAGTCGGAGAGACAGACAGACAGGAAGGAAGTGTGTAATGAAACGGCCATATCGAGCACACTGCCCAAATTGACCTGGAATGAATGGAGTCACTGATCAGCCCCTGCTAAAGCAGTGCAGATGAAGAAGTAGGGGTGAGGTGGGGGGTTGGGAGAGAAAATGAAGCTGCTCAATCTAACACACATTTTAGGAATACTACAGAAAGAGTACACAAACACTTTGTCTATCTGTGTGATCAAGGTGCACAATCAACAATGCTATATGTGTGTTTATGTTGAACCTCATATAAATGTTAATCTGTTGCTAGTGAGCTTTATTTGAAACATACACTGTATTTGACTACAGAAAAATAACTTCTTTTTCTGCTGAATTTTGCCTGAAATCGATAGTTGGCAAAGCCATGAATTTCAGCTGAAGGGGGAAGCAATCTGCATTCAAGAGATTTTCTCTGCTGAGAAGCAGACAGGCGAGGCAACAGCTAAAGAGAGTAGAAAAACAGGAAGAGACAGAATGACAAGTTGTTCTTTGTTTGTTAATGCCCAAAATGTCCTTCCTGTGAAATTCATTTCTTAAAAATACTTGATCTTTCAATGTGATTTGGCTTTCATAATACGTCTCGCTAATCTGCTCATCTGCCTCCACCCATCACACTACTGCTTTTATTAATGAGAATGGACAGAGAGATAAATAGAGAATGGACACACCACTGGGATACCAAGCAGTGATACAGTATGTGTGTGTGTGTGTTTGTTTGCCAGCTTGCCTGCCAGTGTGTGTTGTGGAGTCGAAGCCCATTAGGGAATTAGTCCACATCTGGACAACCGCAGTGTCCTCATGCACTCACAACTCGTAACATACTGTATACATTTCAAAAGTGGGAGGGTTTTAAGTCAACCACTGGTCTACTGGACTCCCCTACTTGTTATTCTCCATATATATGTATTTACCAGTCGATTCATCTCTGCAGCCCCTAGAATTTAAGTGATGTAAGAATTCAGTAATTGAGCCAGCATGATATAACCTTGCTTCAAAACCTACAAATGAGACAATAATAATTTGATCATTTGCATTGTGTTGGTAACACCACTTGTTTGCCATTTATTTGTTTGTTTTTTGTGTATTTATTTATTATTGAATAATGGTGTCAGTAGGATGCAGCTAAAACCCAGACTCCTTTTTTGACAGCTGGCGTTTATGTGAATGTGTTTATACCCAGTTACATATGCACAAACCTGCTCGGACAAACACACACACAAAGGGGTGGGGTGTGACAGCTTTGTGTGTTGGCAAACATGAGTTTAGCGGTGAAGAGCCTTTCAAGCAGGATTAAGCTGCTAAGTGTCAATGGAACAGACAAGTAGGCCAAAGACCACTAGGATATCATTTACACTGCAACAATCGGTGTCTGTGTACGTACGGTAGTATGTAAAACAGGTACTGTACCAGGAAGTGTGCCGTAAATTAATGGTAGAAAAACAGAGGAGGAAATCAGCAGGACACACACGCACATTCACAAGTCTTCTCACAGACTATGGACTGTGGAGCCTCGGCAGAGCCCTGGCAGGACCATCTGTTCCTGCTGAAAATCAGCACAGCAGGAGCCTACCAGTGCACACACACACTCACACACACACACAGTTGCAGCATGCTTCAGTTCTGGCATAGTGATAGTCTATTTATTCCCCACACTGACGCAGGACAGTACTCAATTGTGTATGTGAGTGTGTGTGTATGGCAGTTAAGTTTGCAGTTAAAAGTAAGGTAACCAATGGAGATGATTAATGGTGATAGATAGATAGATAGATAGATAGATAGATAGATAGATAGATAGATAGATAGATAGATAGATAGATAGATAGATAGATAGATAGGCGTGCACATTCATCTGTCTTTGTTAGTCTGTGACCCCAAGCCTCTCCAGTCTGACCCACCGTCAGCAGGAACTGCACACACATACAGCTTTTCTCCATTTTAATAATCGACCGAGGGGGAGTTACACTCCCCTGTCAATGTTATCTATTTCCCTCCCAGAAGCAACATCAGCATTTTCTCTGCTTTCTGCCATCTCATCAATACTATGTGCTCTGACCTCCCCTGGCCTGCACCTGGACCCAGTCAAGTCAGAACTACAGTGTAGCAGTTGAAAACATATGCAGGGTAACAGAGTGTCTTTCACAGGAAAGCTACCTACAAATACAGAGAAGACAAAAGTGAAAATGGCAACTAAAGGCAGCTCATCAGTGGACACAGAAATCAATGGCTGGGTTCGACAAAACTTGACCTAACTTTGTCCTGCTGATAATATGGATTAAAATACCAAATTTAATCAGTAAGCCAAAGCATGGTAATTTATCCTAATTTTTCTAAGCTTGTTTCCAAGAAACCCTGCATTTCTCAGCTGCATCAGGCTGCATACTATACTGTGTATATATATATATATGTATGTATATATATATATATATATATATATATATATTATACAGTGTGTTTGGTTGTTGTCCTCAGTGTAGACATTAGTGATGCACTTATTGCAAAGACATACTTAAATGTAATATCCATTGGACTGTTGAACCCTGTTATTGTGGCAGAAGAGGACCTGCAATGTTTAGTCATCACACCAGCCATCTTTTGTTTTAAATGAATGTCTTTTATGAAGAAAACACTGATGTGGAAAAACATGTTCATCTCATTCCTGATTTTAATGGTTTGTGGTACAGCAGATTAACATTTTAAAAGTGTTATGCACTATGTTGTCTGGATTTTTTTCCTGTATTATAGTATAAAAACCTATAGAACATCTCATCATAAAAGAAACAATAAACAAATGAGCATTACAAACAAAGTTGAATGTGATAGACCAAATCAAATGTAATAGCAGAAAGGCTGAGACTGAAAGACTAAACGAGGAGTTAATGAAACAGCAGGAAAACATAAGAGAAGTAAGAGAGCTAAGATAAACTGGAACAGCAGGTGCATGAGATCAGTGGGGAAATCAGTGTGGTAGTCAGTGGGAGAGGTAATTGCTTTTGTGCGTGTGTGTTCAGTGGAGTCAGTGTGTGTCCACTGTGATACTGAGGAGAATCATGGTCACTTAATCTTGAAACATCTGTATTTGATCCCCCTTTTCCCAAATATATCAATAGATGAAACACTTATTAGTAAATGTTTCAAAATTCTAGTCCGCCATTGCATAAAACAAAAACAAAAAAACAGGATAAATGTATTTAATATTATCCCAACTATAATGTTAACATGGAAATATTAGAATGAAAACCAGCAGGGCTCCTTGTTCTGAGGACTGGAATCAAGAGCCATAGTTATACATTAGTGTGAAATGTTGGGCCAATTCCTGACTGTTTTCAGGTTGCAATTGGCAATTGTTCTGCCTGTTGTCACACCTGTTAATTACTCTCCGTGCCAAGTGCTCAACAGAATGGACTGAGGAAACAGTAGAAAAAATACAAAAATCTGTCAGGGAGGAACAAATTGGAGAAAAGGAGACGGAGACGGAGACATGGAGAAAGATAGCAAAAGTAGCTACAAAGGAGAAGAAATTCTGTACAGTGTGTACATAAACCTCTTTTGGCTTTGAAAGAGATGCAATGAAGAAGTAACAGGAAATAAGGAAAGACAACAACACCTCCCCACCATGACGCACACGCAGTACATACCTGAAACCACGTGCCTGGTGTCCTTTGTTCTAATATCCTTTCAGTGTGTGTCGAGCCTGCTGCATAGTCCTGCATTAATGAGACATAATGCAGACAATATCTACAGCATGTCACTACCTGATCATGTCTCTACTTAATAGGGTGTATATTAAAGAGAAGTGCAGGAACACTGATACCTTTGAGTAGACTCGTGTCTTTATGATTTCATTGCGGTTTCTGCGTGTTGCGCATATTGTCAGGAAGAAAATGTTCTTGTGAAAGACACATTTCTGCAGCATTTAAATTCAGTCAAGATCTGCAAGACAGTTTACAAACTAGCTACTTTCTCCTAATACTAATCCTTCCTTTACATTTCTATTAAAGGAGCCTCTCACTAGTCTACCACTCTCTGTTCCCTGCAATCTACTGCTAAGTTAGCATTGCTTGTTTGTTAATTGCTATTGCTGGGAGACACATAACAATCAACGAACAATCAAGGGTGATCTCGCCATTGCAGTTTCAGGTATTTGTGAGTTCTACTCAGTGTACTTCCTTTTCCACAAAAAGGATGGTCGGGCTAAACCAGTTTTGAAAAATCTTGCACTTCCTGATGCTACTTAAAAAGACGTGTCTTTGCTCACAGGGATTGGTTTGTGCATACACTTTGCATTTGTGGCCAGGAGTATCAGTATAAGATCTTGCCGTCCAGGGTCTACCCAAGCCCCTCTAATATTTATGAAGTGTTTGGTAGTGGCCCTGTCACCCAGGCATTCCTGCCATATTTTAATGACTTGCTGGTTATTTCCGCAAGTCGGGAGCAGGCAATCAGGCACTCCTCTGCTATGTGAGCCAGTAAAGCCTCACAGTGAACTACAGCTAAGGCAACCTTAAACCCAGTCAGCAAGCGGCTTATCTGGGTATGTCTCTGAACTCTCAGTGAAATACAGACTCTTCCTTCAGCTGCATTCTTCAGATCTGTATAAATGCTCTCCACATAGACACTCAAATGGCCCAAAAACAAAGAGGGTCAGAGTGTCCAACCTTTGCCTCCGGCCCTAAAACCATAAGGAGGACCATGTATGTAACCAAGAGGTTTCCCTTTTGAAGTGTCTCTCTTCCTCTGTTTGTCTCTCAAGTTTTCCCAACTAACCTCCCACTCCAGCTGGAGATATTCTGACCATTTTCATACCCTGGTGCCTGTTACGGTCTTTTTCTTCTTCTTCTCGTGTCTTCTTATCTGCGAAGGAAATACTTCCTTAATTCTTAAAAGGTATGTGAATGTAAAAGTCGGTCTTATCTGGAAAGAAATGCAGGTCCTTATCTGAGAAAGAAAGCATTGTTTATTTCTGGAGAGGAAATCAGTTCATTATGAGAAGGAAAAGCCCTCACAACCCAAGGTTTTATAACTGAACTGTTTGGTGTCATTGTCAATGAGTTATGTTGATAGTTAATCAGGATGTTCAGTGTTTGTTTATCTGAATGTAATTCATTGTTTTGTTGGCAGATAGTGCTTGTAATAGTTAATAATAATAATTTGCTTGGATGAAGTTCACAAAAACCCTGCAGCTGGGAGGTTGTCTTTGCTGCTCTCCGTGTGCAAATGGTAGCAACTTTTTTATGTGTTTTTTAAAGTCAAAGGTCATACTTACTGGCTATCAGCAAAACTGTGAGCCGTTTTTTGCACACAGTTACTCTTGTGGCAATAAAGGAATACCTCAAACCAATCTTATCCAGCCCAGATTACACTCAAACTATTTCTGCTTCTCTTTTAAACAGCCTGTTTGCTGTCTAGTCTATTAACATCTGCTATACTGGATATACAGTTGGCAGCACATAAAAGGATAAAAGAGAAAAAGCGGAAATAAGGAAATTGACAGATGGGGAAATGAGATGTTGTAAGGCTGGAAGAGAGATGGGACATGAATAACAAAGTGTATGTGGGAAACGGACATGGAAAGAAAATACTAATTTTCATCGAAATTCAGACGTGATTCTCTATCTCCTCTGCAGTCAAAAATTAAACTTAAACTCTGTCTTTCTACCTCTATCTCTGTCCCCACTTCTCCCTGTCTCAATGCGCCTCTCTCTTCCTGTCTATGCTCCTGACCACTTGTTTTTCCATCTGTCTGTCTCTCTCTGTCCTGCTGTCTCTCTCCAGTAGAGAAATAGCCGGGCGTACTAGCACCTGTTTACACAATGCATGCTTCTTCACAACGGAGGTGGTTAGAGAGAGGTGTTTGGGAGCGTGACTGTGCATCCGTTCTGTTTATTGTGCACCACCTGGTCCTAAGAGTTTCATTATTTGTGTGTGCTGGTGTGCATGCATGTTTGTCCAACTCATTACCACACACTTTTGCAGATGTTTTCCAGATGCAAACATTATGGCACCAATAACCCTGGAGCCAGCCACACACAAGTCAGTACTAATATAACACAGAGGCTACTCAAACAGTCTTTCAGGTGTATAATGAATGTTTAAACATGACGGCTCAGGAATAGCATCGGTGAGCAAAGCATTCATGAGACCTAAAATACCTTACCTAGGAATAGTTGTGTGAGAGAAAAATCAACAGACTTTCTCTAAAATAACTTCAGAATAACAGAAACACAGATTTAGCTGCCAGGAACATCACCCATATTTACACTTGCTCGTTTCTTTGCAAAGATTAGCTTCATAGTAGGTCTGCTTCACTGGAGTGCAAAGGGACGTCTGTACAGTTGTCAGTTTAGAAAAAGAAGAGTATGGCATGTGACAGCAGGGCAGGAGCTGGAACTAACGCGCAGAACTGCAAGTGCATGATACCCATTACCTCATGAAGGGTCCCTCTGCACCTGCTTTTTTTTTTAACTCTACATGAGATCCCTTCGTCTCATTATCTAACAACACTTTCTTATCTGCCAAAAACGTGGATTCTTCCCAAATCAAACACTATTGTGCAGGTATGAACATTAATAGAAGCTTGTTTTTTGGACCCCAGACAAAATAAGTCACATTAAGTGCATTTAACGCTGAAGCAATCAGTTGCTTAATCCATTAGATTATTGCTGCTTAGGTAACATTTGCTGCTGTTTTATATTTAACTGAATATCTTGTGTGTTTTGGACTGTTAGCAGATAAAACAAGCAATTTGAAGACATCACCTTGGGCTCTGGTAAAATTGGCTGGGATGGACATTTTGTGTTTTTTTTCTGACATTTTATACACTAAACAATAAATCAAAAAACAATCTGAATCGTAGACAAAAATAAGTATTTAGTTGCAGCTCTAAATGCATATAAACATGCTTTTCCCTATGTGTTGTATAGACCAACAAAGGCCTGAAAAAATATAATAACAAGAGAACAATTGCACAATGTGCTGAACATTAATTAGACATGCATGCACACGTGTAGGTGGATATCAGTGAGCATTAGGGTGAGTAACAGACAACAACAAAAGAAAGAAAGGGGAAGAGATGACAAGCAAGGTAGAAGTAAAATACGTAGACTAAGCTTGTATAAAGTAAATTGGTGCTCTGTCTGGACTTTTTTTTTTGAGATGATATCTTATTCCAGAAGCTGTGGCAGGAAGCTTCTCCCTGGGACGGGGCCCAAGGCTTTCTCGGTTATAATCACACTACAGATGGTTTTAATAGATCTTTAGTTTTGGGGTTCTCCGAGACTCATAAAACATAAAAAAACGATACAAATTTTGTGACAGTAAAGAGGTGTTTTATAATTCTGAATTTTATCAAGTGCCAGCACATTTTGGTCGTGGCTGTAATGTTAGATTTCTCCGCCAGCTATTTGGGCTTGTAACCAGCCACCAACCGGAGGTCCTTTCACTGGTGAAATAATGACAGTGTGTCTTGAATCTTGGTATCCTGCTGGCACTGTGGCTGGTGGATGAAACACTTCACTTTCAACCCTGCTACAATCACTAAACATCAGTCCACAGCATTCAAATTCGAGTTCGAAAGCAGAATGATTCAAAGGGCTGATAATCTGATTGCAATATTTAACAGATAATCAAAACTCTAAAAGGGAATACACTGTGAAAATAAGCTCCTCTGACACTAATTAGCACACTCTCCCTGGCTTTTGTCAATCCTCTGTCTCCCTTCACTCTGTCTCTTCCACTGCTCATCGTATTTGATGGTTATCAGATGAGAAAGGTGTAAATTGCTGCTCAGAGCCATCTCAGCAAATTCCCCAGCTCTGCTATCTCTCCTTCATCTTTCAATCAGTTCCCATCCCTCGTTTCTTATCCTCTGCCTGATTCCTTTCATCTCTGTAGGGAAAACAGGATATAATCACCAACTCCTGGCGCAGGAAGGACACAGCACAGATGTGTGTGTGTGTGTGTGTGTGTTTTCCCTTATGCGTAAACTTGTAGGAGAAATATATTCAATAACTATGGAACCGAATTGGGGTGATGGTGTCTGTGCGCATGCCCGTGTGTGTGTGTGTGTGTGTGTGTGTGCACATGCTAAAGCCACGAGCCACCACCAGCGTTAATGAGGCAGGGCTTCTTCTCCCAGTTTGTCCCCTTTTCTCCTCTCCTTCTCTAGAGAGAAACACACAACCACACGTTAATGACCCACCAGGATGGTGTTAATAAGAGAGAAGAAGAAAGATGGAGATTGGGTACTGGTGGGAGGTGTACAAATAGAGATGGAGGGTGGATGCAGGGAGAAATGTAATAATTGGTCAGTGTGTGCCCAAGGAAGACAAAACCACAAGAGGGTTTATGAACAAACAGGCAGATACAGTTTGCAGCCATGCATGTGAAAACATGGTCCCCTTAGTCGCCCTCAGTCCCAGTGGGAGACAGGGGAGGGTGGGCATACTGTAGGCCGCATATTCGGTTTCAAGCATTCTGTTTCATTATATTTTTAAACCATAATGTACGGTGTATTTTTCATTTGCGTACATTTGATATTAATTAAAGAAAAATGAGAAGGAAAGTGCCATGAGAGAGAAACAAAGGGAAGGAATGGTGTTGTTGTTTATCGTTGAATTGCTCTGATAATGAGAATCGAATGGGGGCTGGCACATTGCTATTATGCTTCTTGGCAGGGTGTTTGTGTCTGTGTCTGTGTTTGTGTGCGTGCACTATAATCATGTGCATACAATCCTAAGTGGCCAGACCATGTTGGAAGAGAGCTTACCCCCCTCCAGCAAGGCGTGTTGGCTGTAAGGTAACTGGCAAAACACAAGCGCGTAGACACAGACACTGTCGCTGCCAGGTGTGTTGAGGAGGTAATTGTCAGTGTGGCAGGCCAGCTGCCAGTGGCTTAGAGAGGGAGAGCTGGAGAGAAAATGAGGGGCAGCCTCTGGTGAAGTCTGTTTGCCCGAGGGGCCAGCTCAATATCTGTGGTTGCTGTTTATCCGATTCCCCTCTGTCCCCTTGCACCACTTTGTATTCTCCTTATAGTTCCGCTCTTTGCCTCTTTTGCCCGCTCTCCTCGTCCTACTTGCTCCTGTTCATGCTCATTTCCCCTTCTCTTCAGTTTTCTCTGTCTTTTCTTTAACTACTCACTGCACCTCTCCCTCACTCCTCTCCTCTCCCTCTCTTGTTCTTGTTCTCCCTGGGTCCCACTGAGCTTTCACTGAGAGGCGGCAGCATCACCACAGTCGGGTCCCCCAGCAGGTCTACAACAATCACATGAGTGTTTATCTTTTCTGTCCCCTGACGGCATCCACATAGAACCCTGGATGTATGTACAACACAACACATTAGAGAAACTGTTTATTTATCGAAAAAAGGAAAACTGCCAGTGATAGTTCTGCACGGTGCAACAGCAGAGAGATACCATCTTGTGTATGTAACGGACTTTAATAGATGCGTGTGTACTTTCTCCTGGATTCTGCCCCATGAATGTCCCCATTGTTTCCCATATCAGTGCAGTGCAGCTTAATGTAATTTCTCAGAGATGTGGAGTTTTGCAGATCAAACTCAAATGCAGTAATGAAGCTCTGGCACCATAGTGTTCACTTTGCAGGCTATTTTTTAGGGCTGAAACGATTCATTGATTATCGATTAGTTGATCGACAGAAAATTAATCTGCTACTGTTTTGCTTCTTCTGCTACTATATTACTGCGACTATATTTTAATAATCTCTCTGGGGCTCTGGGAAACTAGTTATTTTCTGATGTTTTATAGACAAACCAACTAGTTGATATAATTGTTAGCTGCAGCCCTACTGTGTTTAGATTTACTGTAGTTTTAATCTTGAGATCAAGAGTCAGAAAAAGTCAAAAGCTTAGTAGTTTCTTGTAGTTTGTAGTTGTGGTTTATTTTATTACTGAAGTGAGGCGTTTTTATCAAACTACTTCCAAATAAGAAGCTATCGCTCTTTCTCTCTGCAGCATTACAAATGAAGTGGGTACAAATATCAGCCAATGTGTTTGCTACCATGCCTCATTATTGTCATCATACATTTAAGTTTTTTTATTTTCAAATCCCATTTTAGCTCCATTTTCCCAACAATAATATATAGAGAATTAGTCACAATTTAATCTTTTGTAGTTGTTTTGTTTTCATCTCGTCATCATCTCATCATTGTCATGGAAACATTTTTTCACAGTTTTCATTAATGAAATTAACGCCACTGCATTTTCCCACACCTGTTTGAACAGCCAACCCCTGAATCTGGACGACCTTTGAGAAATCATCTTATACACTCTTGTGTGAACACACGCAGACAAGCATAGCTCTATAAATGTCATTGCTCTGGTTTGAGTGTGACCAGATGCGTCTGTGTACTGTCAGTGGTGATACTGTTGACATTTCATGTTGTGAATAGGAACGTTGTGAATCTGTTCACCTCAGCTTGCTCCGCACTGATAAAACTGCCCTGTGTTTTCATAGCAACGCCAGATTGTGTAATTTATTTTACGGAGCCCTAAGATGAGCTGAAGGTGGAAGTCACAAGTAACTTCATTGAAGTTCAAGGTTACAGTTACAATTAATTTACTTTTTAAAGAAAAGCATGAACTCATTGTAAGAGGCACGGAAAACCATAAAAGTTGATTGGTTTACTGGCATTGGATTTTTTTATTGGTTTTATTCTGTGTATTCTGAGTTCTTGTAAAGCCTTTACATCTTTTTTTCAGTATTACTTTACTGTCACCTCTGTTTTTTGTTCGCTGAAAGGAATAAAAGCCAGGAAGAGATAAGGTTAGAACCATTACTGTCTCACATTGTACTGGAAGGTGCACTCTGTAGCATAATGGTCCAGCTCTCGCCAAGCACTAAACACTGTCATTTTAAGTCCAGCTCTGAGTTTTGTCATTCCCTTTTCTCTCAATTTGTTTCCTGTCGCCTCTTCATCATCGGGTGAATCAGAAGTGCTCTATAGTAAAACACAGTATTTTAGAGTAAAGCAGAAATCACATAAAAATTATTTCACACAATTTCATCACTGCTTCTTCTATAAAGTGGTTGGAAATATCACTGTGCATTCATGGTTGCCAAGGTATGGAATCACTTTGAGGGTCACTGCTGTGGCATTCTGCTTTAAACTAATTATGTGTATATACACATATAGTGTGCATACTATATGTAAAGAAATCATCATGTATTCTCTATTTGAACCTAGTGACGCACTCATTTATGGTCTTGTATGTCTTTTTCCAGAAGAACAGAAGAAAAAGTAGTTTACATGTAGCCTGTCAGCTAGTTTGCGTGTGTGTGTGTGTGTGTGTGTGT
>VMKM01002070.1:0-91162 GCA_008360985.2 Macquaria ambigua
AGTAGGAGCAGTAGTATTAGTTGCAGTAGGCCGGTGGTACTACTATAGTATTAGTAGGAGCAGTAGTATTTGTTGCAGTAGGCCGGTGGTTAGTTCTGTTGGGTTCTTGGTTCTGGTTGGTTTTTGTCCGAGGTCGTTCACGCTCTGTTGTTGCCACGACAACCCCTCCTTTTCCTGCCGAGTCCTCTGATCTTTTAACCACTTAGCGTGTATCCATTCAGCCTTTCCTTGCTCTCTTATTAATAAAACTATTAATAATAAACTTCATTTATGGCACACTTCAAACGCACAGTTGACAAAGTGCTTCAACAATCAAATACATTCAAACATCAAAGTGGAAGTAAATTAAAAAGTAAAGCAAGAAGGCAGCTGGGGATAAAAGGAAAGACATAGAGGGTAAAAATAATATATTTGTATAAAATAATAGGATAAAAGCCATCACATAAAAGCCAGTCTATAAAAATAGGTTTTAAGAAGAGATATAACAGAGGATACTTTCACCCCGCTTCCTTTCTCTCGCTCTGTTCTCCCTGTCGCCCTCTCTCTCTCATCTGCCTCCCGCTGCAGTGGAGATGAAGTGTTGCTCTTGTTTTAATTATGCAGAGGAGGCTGCAGAGCAGGACAGGACATGTTTCAGTGTCGTCGCCAATTAAGCGGCGTCACCCAGTCGTGGAGCTGGGAGCGAGGAAGAGGAGGAGGAGGAGGAGTGAAAGAGAGAGTTAAAGGAAATGACAGAGAGAAGAGAGAGAGAGAGAACATGAGAGATAAAATGAATTGGATGCATGAGAGTCTTTTTCTTATTTTCCACGCAAATGGAGACGCTTCTCACGTAGAGACATGCAGTCTAAACTCTCACTTCAGTGCACTGACAGTGGCAGTAGTAACAGCCGTACTAGCAGAATAGTAGTTGCAGGAGTTGTAGAAGTAGCAGGAGTACTAGTGCTAAGTAGTAATAATGGTAGTAGGAACAGAAGTAGCAGAAGCAGTAGGAGAAGTAGCAGCAGTTGCAGTACAAGTAATAGTAACAGCAGTAGCAGTAGTATGAGCAAAAGGAGTAGTAACAGTAGAGGTTGTATGAGCAGTAGTAGTAGTAACAGTAGGAGTAGTAACAGTACCAGTTGTATGAACAGTAGAAGTGGTACTAGCAGTAGTAACAGTAGTGGTAGTTGCAGCTGTAGCAATATTATGAACAGCAGTACCAGTAGTATAATCAGTAGGTGTGGGAACAGTTGTAGTAGTAGTATGAGCAGTAGCAGTGGTAACAATAACAGAAGTATGAGCAATTGAGTAGCAGCAGTAGTGGTAGTAGCAGCAATAGTAACAGTAGTAGTAGTACTAATACTAATCGTAGCAGCAGCAGCAGTATCACCAGTAGTAGTAGTAAAGTAGTAGCCAAGGCTGTCAAAGCAGGCAACTGTCCTAGGGCCCCAGACCCTTTTATTGGCCCCATATTTATGTGTGTGTGTCAGCTGGTTTGAGGTAATTTGATTAACTGCAGATTTATTTTGGGGATGTGCCCCTCTAAAGTATCAGCAGAAATGATAAGGACCTCATGTAGCTTAAACTCACCCCTTCACATATTCATAAATTGCATCCAAACCCAGGGTGCTATGTCAGAATTGTATTTATTTATATTGTGCATATTCCTAAATAAATGTGTTTACCCAAAATACTAGAAACAGGAAGTCAACAGCTAATTTTAATCCTGGGGTAGAGGTAGTATCAGTATCACTAGTAATAGCAGCTGTAGCACTAGTGGTAGTAGCAGTATTGGTAAGAGTAGTAGTAGCAACAGTTACAGTAGTAGCAGTATTAAAGGAGGGCAGGAAAGAGAAAATTAAATGAGAGGAAAATGAGCTGAACTGTGTGTAGAAAAGAGTCCTTTTTATATCTTCAGGTACGTGGGGAGACTCCTCACACAGTCTGAAGCTGCAGACTAACTACATGCAGTCCAAACTCTCGCTCTCTTCACTGTATTGATCAAAAGCACATGGACTCTGTGGGCATTGATTTGCATTGCATATTCACCGACTTTCCCCCTGATATTCGGCTTCATTGTGGCTTTAAAGTGTCAGGCTGAGACACGTCTGGATAAAGAGCGAGCGAATACGGCGCAGCGGCAGGTAATTACCACTCCTCCATCGATAACCATTCTAATAGACTTCCAACCGGCTATTTACATTAGGGAGTTGGTCCTCTTACCGTATTGACTTTCATAAAATATATGTGTGGTAGGCTACATTAAAATCAATAAAGCCATTTAAAGAGCATTATCATTAAGAGGCAGCTGTGTGTTAAGTGTGAGTGTGTGCGTGTGAAGGCTGGAGGAGGTGGCAATCTACCGCGGTATGATGCCTTAAACCAACATAATTTACTGCATGACTGCACCATCAGTCTGTCTGCCACACACACTATCTTTCTTTCCATACATCTCTATAGTTCACTTTCAACTTGCTTTACAGGCCTCACATGTAAAACCATCTGTCTGAGAGTGTATAGGGGTAGTGCAGCCGGGAAAAAGTGAATATAAGATTAAAGAATGTACAGACAGAATATCATGAATGACTGTGCAGACTACAGAGCTGCAATGCCAGAGAAGATGCTGGTTCCAGAGGTATTTTTCCACACTGTTAATACCCACTTTAAAGTTTTCTTTTAACAATATCCTCACTGTCCCTGAACAAAGAAACGCAGAAGTCTCCCAGCTAACTGTTAGATGCAAAAACAACTGAATTTCAGCCTTAAGTGATTGGATGTTTCTTCCTGAGTTGCACCATGGGACTCATAGTTGCCTTCTCTACTTCTGTTTATGTCTGCAGGCTTCTGTGCTGACTTTTTATAGAAAAATCAAACACAGTTGTTCATCTTTTGTACTGGGGATTCGACTGGGAGAGCTTCATGTCAGTCCAAGTAGGGATGCAATGATCAGATATTCCATATCAGTATTTGTGCAGATACTGACCTTTTTAAGCGGATTGAGTTTGGGGTATTGGGCCATGATGATCCACATAAAATACAGTTTCTTTACACTGTCAATGTCATTATAGCAACCTTAGCATCATGTTAACGTATATAATTGTGATTACAATGACTCCCTCGTGTGTCCCACAGATTTTTTAGGAAATTTAGAAAAAAAAGAGAGCACTGTTATCGGATTGATGTATTATACATATGCTTAGATACCCTGAGTTTAGGTATCTGCATCAGAGAGAAATAGTTGGATTTGTGAATCCCTAAGTCTTGAAGAGCTTCGAAAGGACTCACCTTACTTTGCAACTCTTTTGTAATCCAAAACAACACCTGATTTACAAGTTTTCCTTTTGCTGAACTCATGATGTCTAGTGTTTGTTGAGTGTGTTGATTCAAGCCTAGGGTCGTTTGTTGCCCCCAGCCAAATCCTCCAGCTCCCCATGGAGGATTTTGAGACATTCCCAGTATATATGGGATATACTGTCCCTCCAGTGTGTTTCTGGGTCTGCCTCTGGGTCTCCTCCCAGCTGGACTTGTCCAGAATATCTGCATAGAGAGATGTCCATGAGGATGCGTCCTGCTCAGATTTTGAACCACTCCAACTGGCTCCTTGCACCTTTTTTTTTCCAAGATCTTCAGCGTAAGCACAGACATCCTGCGGCAGAAAACATATACACAGATAACATATCTATGATCGTATTCCTTGGTTACCATACTGTAGGTGAGAATTGGTTTGAGAGAGTTTGAGGTGAGAAAGTTTGACTGACAAAACACGAGCTTCACCTTCAGGTTCAGCTTCTTCACTGCGATGGTCCAGTAAAACAGCTGCATGATTTCAGACAATGTGCCACTCAACCTGTCGATCTTGCAAGCCGTCTTACCCTCACTTTTGAGCAAGATCACAAGATGCTTTTACTCCTTTACTTGGAACAACAACTTCCTTCCCTGCTGTCTTGTATCCTTCGTACATTCAGGTACCTTTGAAAAAACCTCCTGGACCCTTTAAGATGAAACCTTCAGAAGCCTTTGAGGATCCTCACAAATCTTCAAAACCCTTTACAAGCCTTAAGGAACCTTGAAAACTTTTTCAAACATATATAAGAACCTTAATGAAACTTCAAAAACCCTCAGGAACATTAGACCAGTCTCTTCTAGGTCCCTTGCAAACCCTTAAGATCCTTCATGAAACTGAACATGAAACCAACAAGATCCTCTAGAAACATTTAGGACGCCGAATGAAAGGTCCAAAACCAACAACAGCCTGCAGGATCCTCTGGGAAAGCCACCAAAATCAGCACAAGCAATAATACAGATGACTTCCATGTGGACAGCACTAGAAACATGGATAAGGCTGAATCCATCATTTTTATTTTTAAGGTAGTATGAATATAAGATACATTTTGATAAGCTAACGGAGGCAGGAAGAGACACACAAGCACATCAAAATAATAAAAAGGATTATTCTGTTAATTCTCCAATCACAACAAAGAGCTGGGATAAAACCTAGTATGATATTGATTTTTTTTCATTTGTGCATGTTGTCATATTAAGACACACTCACATTTTAACTTCCATACTTGTGAGGACCCTCATATGAACCTTGGTTAAAGTTTGACCTTAACCCTAATAACAAGTCTTGAAGAAGTCTTGACGAAATGAGGACTGAACATGTCTTCATTTAAAAAGAAATGTCCTCCTTCTGAAAGACTAAAATCGATCCTCAGAAAGATGGAAGTACAAGAGCACACACACACAAAGGGAATAAAGATAGTAGTGGATTAGGGATTATGTGAAATGTTCTTTCTGCTTAATGTGAGCACTCCTGTTTATCTGCTGGTTTTTATAAAACACAGCAGTTTGACACAGTTTCAGAAACAGAAACCTTTCAGGTGACCTAACCCCCCCGCCCCAGCGGCCATGTTGGAGGGCCTCATCTCTGTGAACAGCTGCTTATGCTTCTGTCAGACTGGTGATTTAACTGAGAAACCTTAAGTTAAATATAGTACTACTATATTAAATTAATGGGTGTCATCATTATATTCACATTTCTGTGTAATTTCAGAGTACTTCTGTGCAGTATTTTGTACAGTATTATGTAGTGTTGGTGGTTCCTGTAGTGTTTCTGTGGTTTTCCTATTTTTGTAGTCAGTACACAGACTCACTCTGACCTGTCAGTGTGATCTATGTGCAGAGGTATCAGAGGGGCTCAGCTGCACTACTGATGCAGGACTCTATATAACCCTTTTCCCCCTCCACCCTTCCACCTATCTCTCCGTCTCATTTGACACTGTATTAACTCCCACCTGAGCTGCCGTCACTCCCATCATGCATCAGCCCGCCACCTGAGTCCCCCCTCGCTCCCCCGCTCACCTTACAGCATCATCAGTCGTCTTCCTTCGCCGTTTCCTTCTACACGGAAACACACACATCCTCGCCGACCCCGATCTACAGCACCGACAGTAACCAGGATGACGATAACGGATTGAATTTATTCACTGCCCTCTGCTGAGACTGACTGACTGGATTGGTTTTTCAAAGAAGCAGCTTGAATATAATTTAATACAGACAGTGTTGGTGCCTTATAAATAGGAGCCCATGTGCTATCACAACTTATAAGCGCTAAGTTTATGTTGCAGGTTAGTCACCTTTGTCACCTGCTCTTTTCTTGTTCCTAAACATGACACTGAAATGCACTACACACAAAATTATTCTCAATTTTGTCCACCTTGTTTGGAACTAAGTGGCCAAAAATAGGAAAAATAGACTCAGACCAAAAGTACGCAGAAATCTGTGGACAGAAGTTTCCACAAGTTTTTGACCATTTAGTATAGATACATAGAGGATAAACATTCCTTTAAATCCTTTCATATGCTCTTCATCTATGCAAACATAACTTGATAAGTCAGTGTCCCATAAATCTCATAATGTAATGGTTCATTTCCCCCATACTTTGCAAACATAGTCAATATGCACCCAAATCTACCTTAAATTAAGTGCTAAGGTAAGATAAAGTAAGTGAGATAGACCACATTTATCTTAAAACACCAGCTATATAATAAGTAAATAAATAATAAGTAAGTAAATCATTTTTTTCCTCTAGTAAGCCAGAAAAAGTTGATAAATGCTGGTTTAACCTCCTCTGTCCTGCTGGATCCACCAGCGTCAGAATCGTTACAACCTCATGCTTTAAGGTCAAGCATTGTTCAAACTCACACAACTTTTTTTAACAATTGTAGTGGAGACCCAAAAGTTTCCAAAGATATCAAATATACCAGGCTCAAGTTAGGAGGGAAAAGGGTACAAAATGATGCACACAACATCTACAAGATTGTATATATGTATATATATATATGCAGTATGTATACAATATATGTATCTGCATGTATTTGTTGAATCATAAAGCTTGGAATGAGCAGACAGACCACATACAGCATTTGTGATGTTTTAATAACTTTAGATGTTTATTATGATGGCGACATTCAAGGGAGGAATGAAGACTCAGGGTTCAGGAGGTTAAACCACAGATCAAATTGTCACAATCACGGAGCAACCTCGTTATCGCCATGCCCTCCACATTACCCGTCAACCCGTCATCCAGCTGTCGGAACATGCTCCGGGTCTCGTTAAGCCCGGAGCCCCGGAGCTTCATTCATTATCTAATTGGTTGCTGGGAACCTGGATCCCTGCAGCAGGGACCTGATCTCTGCCGCCTCGTCCTTCGGCGTGGGCTGTCGGTTCATCCGCGGCTCTGTGTGTCAAAGTGTCACAAACAATGCTTCCACTCTGTCCTTCTTATTGTGTAACAGGCAATTATCAGTGTAAACCAGGGATGATTATTCCAGTCTGTTGCGGCAATTGTAGTCTAAATGCTCTCACTGTGTGGCCTTCGCTGAAAAACCTGCCTGTTAACTGTTAATAGGCTAATTACAACTCTGCAACGAGTCAGGTCTGAAGCATATTAGAGGCAGAGCTGCTACTTTCACTCACAGAGAGTAAAATCACTCAGAAAACATTGTGCCACGGTTTATTATGATGGTAAATACAGCTGACTGCGGCTGTATGGCTCCTTTCAAAGCAGCGACTCTGCCCAATCAGAGGGCAGCATCATAACAGGAAAGGCATGACAAACAGGATGGCCGACACAAAGCTACAAATGCCAGGTGAGTCATAAATAAAAGTTATACTGTAGATAGAGGAAATGTTACGTCTGTAGCATGAGTTTAGTCTGCTAAAAATAAAATGGAATATGTAACTATTCTAACTTCTGACTTTATGTACATTTGAAACGTAGAAGACACAACAGATTAAAGACCCTCTAGTTGTTGGATTGTAATGTATATGTATATATATATATATATATATATATATATATATATATATATATATATATATATATGTATGTTTATATATATATGTATGTTTATATACATATTTACTTTTATCACCTTGTTTAACTACATTACTATTCGATCTCTTTTGCACTGCTCTGTTTTTATAGTTATTTTATTGTTTTTACTTTTGCTTCATTTATCTTACTTGTATTGTCTTGTGAAGCACTTTGTAACATTTGCAACGTTTTGAAATATATAAATACATTTCTTCTTATCATTATTATTATTGCAAAGGCTTCACTGGATAGTTGTTGCAGCGAGTGTGAGTCATGTGAGTGTGTCAGTGAGTTGTAGCTCTCAGCTCTCTGCGCGTTTGTAAGAAAAGTGTCCAGCGAAGGTTTCGTGGAGTCGAGGTGAAAACTGTCACGTGAGCACTTAAGAACTTCAAACTCATCTACAGCTCAGATAATTCCAGAATAAATGTGACTGTGATGAGCTGTGAGTTTTCAAAGCTTCCTGAGTTGCTGGTAGTTTCTGTGTTGAATTATTAAGCGCTCTGTCTCTGATCTGTGAGGACAGGGAGTGACCGGCGGCGTGGAGCGAGCGGCGAAGACACCTTCAGGGATGGATGACTTTATTCTGAGTAGCAAGCTGACTGCCCCGCCTCCGCTCCATCTCACACACACACACTGGCTTGCGCTGTGAACCGGGGCGTCCATCTTAGCCGGCCGTCTCACCACAGGCCTGCAGAGAGAGAGAGACGTCCTTCCGACAGCAAAGGTTAATAATTCTGCACCTGACTCTGCGGGACCCGTCTCGCCACTGCAGCTATGATTTAATCAAATGGAAGGAGAGGTGAAGCCCGACGCTGCGCTGCCAACCGTCGGCCGGACCAAATCACACGGACACAGAGTCCGAATAAACAGAGAGACGGCCTGGAGGGACGGACGGAGACGAAGACAACAAATGAAGAAAATAAACTAGATGCAGAGGATGACAGTAACTAATTATGAGTATTGTACATCAGTCCAGTAGCCTATAGAAGTTTTTTCTAATTTTGGGAAACTTTCCACTTTTGGTTACTTTGCACAGTCTCCCTATACATTTGAGACAATATAAATTTGGCTGTTTGATAAAAATCCTTTATCTCCAAAACATTCACTTTTTAGGAACAGTCTGTTTGTTTTAGGCTTAATATTTAGTTTAGTTTTTAGAGAATGTGCACAGCCTGTAGAGGAGCATGTGATCCTTCATCTGATCTGAAATCAGGGAAATCCTCACAGAAGTGGAAAATCTTAAATCTCCAATACTGATTTTCATTATTGATGCACTAGCATCACATTTTATTGTACTGTTTTTGCAGTTAGAATACCATAAATGGTAACGCTTTATATGAAGGTCCTTGTAATAAGCATTAGTTAATAGGTAATAAGTCCTTATAAGACGCTTATTAACATTATTGTGTTAATAAGACTATAAGTGTTAATAATAGCATCAAAAACATGTTTATTGTTAGATTATAAGACATTTATAAGCACTTATAAGAAACTTGTTAACCTTAATATAAAGATTACCCAATAAATAAATGTATTTTACTTGTTTATACTAACAGGAACTGATGCAGTACATGTACTATTAAATGTCAATCAAATAGCATTTCCAAGTTGCCAAAAGGCATAGTTTGATTATGGACTAAACAAACAGGCTATGACGTGCTAATTAGCGAGCGGGCAGAGCCAGGCTAGCTGTCTCTCCCTGTTTCCAGTCTTTATGCTAAGCTAAGCTAACCGGCTGCTTGTGGTCGCATCATATCTACTGTCCAGACACGAGAGTGGAATCAATCTGAACATCCAACTCTCTCTACACACTCTACTCTGCAAGTATTTCCCAAAATGTCAAACTATTCCTCCAAGCTCAAAATATTAAGATTTGCTCCCTCTTTTTTAATGAGTAGGTAGCCATTTAGTTAAATAGCAAGTATGTATTATATATGGAAAAACATACAAGCAAAAACATGACTAGCAGAATATGTTTAGTATTTGAATGTTAAAACTTAAAATATTCAGTTAGTTGTGACTTTGTTACCTAAAGTTGTTGAAAGCTAAACCTGAAGAAGGTGATTAAGAATTTGATTCACTTTATTGGATTCAATAACAATGAAATTGTATTTTTTTTTTTTTTGTTGGTTTAATTTCCTTTCTTTTTCCCCAGCTGTGAGACGTCCCTGTATTTAGAGTTTATTCTGCATCCTGAAATATTTAAATAAACTGAGCACACTGCTTTACTAAAACCTGCCTTAAATTAGTATGTAGTAGGAATTGATAAATTATGCACATGGAGGGGAAGGAAGATAGGCCAGAGCAGTGCATTGTGGGATACTACATTATTATGCCAATTGAACCATGGCAACCACTGATGCTGTTCTTATCTCTCATCAGAACAGATTAAAGACCAGCTGAGAACATGCTGGAACTAAAGGTGAATACAAACGATTTTCCTCTACATGTTTTCACAGTGAGGTGACTTGTGTTCAGGAGCGAATCACGTGTCTGTAATGATGTAAACAAACGACCCTGACGCCGCGGTTGACCCTCATCTGCAGCCAGAGCACAAACCGGCGCTTAAACTGAACCATGTTGATATGTGAGAGGGTGTTATGGAGAACAGTCCGGTCTTGGCGCCGATCTGAGCAGATTTGGGCGGCGAGCCGAGCTCCGAGCCGCGGACAGCGACCGCTGACATTGCTCCCTCCCATCCCCCGGACAAAGTCTTGGCAGAGCGAGCGCGTCCTCCGTGCCAAGCTGAGAGAGGAAAGCCTTTGAAGTTCACAACCTGTCTGATGTGCATTGACCTATGATAATAGCACTGATATGTTTGATCTTTAGTTCTGAAAATTATAAAAAACTCTTATGACCTTAAGAAGTTTTTAAACTCAGGGCCTTGCTGTGGAGCTGCAGAATAATAAAACATGATAAAGTAGTTTGAATTTATCCTCTACAGTGGCTTCTTCTTTGTTTGAGCATGATGTTGATTCTGTTCTGTCTGTTATATTTCAGTGGTCTGTAACGTGTTTGATTCTGATTTTAAAGAGACACATTAACAAGGTCTCTTTTAGAAAATGACACTATAAAAAACTAAAACAGTCATAATTTTAAATTTTAAAGATACCCTGTGACGGTTTTTGACCACTAGTGGCGCTGTGGAGCGAGGTTTTGGTGAGCTGGTCCCTGTTTCCAGCTTTTCTAATGTAAAGACTTTCTGCTTTTCTCCGTTTTATATCTTTGTAAATTGAATAATGTTTGGTTTCAGATGGTCGGTCAGACAAAACAACCCAAGTGAAGACGTCAGCTTGTGCTCCGGGAAACTGGTGGGACTTTTTCACTATTTTCTGACATTTCAAAGACAAAACATTCACTCAGTGAATCAGGGAATGCAATCGGCAGATGAAAATAATGGTTAATTGCAGCCTCAGACAAGATATTCCTGCTGGCCACAACCAAATGTTTAGTGCATTTAAGCTACACTATAGGCTACCACTGATCGACGTGTCAAAATCAGAGGAAAATAAGAAGTAGCTGATGTGAACATGGTTGTAAACGATATAGATTTCAATGTATTTTATTTGCAAATATTTTACTATTAAGGAAATGGTTTCGAAATGTTTGTTAGGCCTCACGGATACACACACTGAGCGTCATGCAGGAACCGCTCCTACAAACAGATTTGTTCTAGAGTAAATTACTAGAACTTGTATCATAGGTTCAAATGAAATTCTTTTTATTCTCAAGTGACATTTGTGAGTGAAACATTTTCCACAAACAGAGCGGAACAGGTAGCCTACTGTAGCAGTTTGCGGGTGTTGATAATGCAAATGATCAAATCTCAGGGATTAAGGGGGAGGGAGGTTTATGAATATGTTCTTGCATGAGGCCTGATATGTTTTGGTTTGTACAAATTTGTGCAAAATATAGGCAAAGTTTCTTGGAGCCTTTGAAATGGGACGTTTTTCAAATTCCAAAGAGGTAAAATAACTTTGACAGAAAACTTAAAGTTTGAAGTCTGAAGGAGGTACGATTTAGTATTTAATTACATACATTTGGGGGTCTGGTAGGAGACAGATTTAAAACACAATGGTCAAAATTGAAGCAGCAAACGCCGAAATATCCTGACTTTTGGTCCCAAAAAGGCTGGATCCTACAGTTCTCACAATGCGACTCAGCAGTGTCTCTTCATTTGGCCCTGCCTTTTTGGTAAACACCCGCATCTTTTACACCCCCACTTCATAATGCCGGCTTTCAGTTAAAGATTTGTAGTTTCATGCCCAAAATGAGATGACCCTGATGACATCACCATGACATCATCCTCCAGAGCAGAAGAAGACATTTTACAACAGCTTTCACAGGTTGAGTATTACTAACCATGACCAGCTATAAAATCAGTGCAAAAACAAAAAGGAAATAAATCTGAAAACTGGTTTTTAAACCTTTTTTTGGTTAAATGGTCCTTTAATCAGGTTTTACACACCTTTTTTTGGCTTATCGCACCCTCCTGGTTTAGGCTGATAAATAGGCTGCAATTCTACACAAAAAAAGTCCCCCTGTGTGCACCTTGAAATGAAAATTAATAACTGTCACGCTAATGGAAAGATTAATGAATCCAAACGGTAACCCTGCGCGTTTACATAATGCATATTTACACTGAAAACACACATTATTCCAGAGAGCAGAGCGCCGTACAGCAGAGGGGATGAGCTGCATTTAGCAGCGGTATCTCTGCTAACTCTTATCATCCAACTGCGAGGCTTTATCAGCTGTGAGGCTCCGGCAGAATGAGAGCATATCTGCTCACCACAGAGAGCAATATGAAAATTACCCTGCTTTTATAATCATAATTCATGCATTTTTAAATAAATGTAGTTTGTAGAAGGCTGACTCAGTACTTTCTCTGTATTTTCCTAGAAGTACCACTCTTCTAGTCCATGAAAACTGCTGGGATCAACAAGCTTGTTAAAGTTGGTCATGATAATAGTTTTTCTTTTTAGTCTTTAGTACAGAATTAAAAAGGCATGCACTTCTTTATGAATAAAGCTGCACAAATTAATTATTTTTATATCAGCAATGGATCAACAATTACATGCGATGCATAAAAGACGGCTCGTTGTGACAAAACCACACAAAATTAGAAAAAACTCTGCAGCTCTACTGAGCTTTTTTACCCTCTTTTGGCTCCTAGTTTTGGTTTTCCAACACGTTTCCTGTCTGGTTCAGTCTCAGTGTTTCCAGCAAACAAGCTGGCCTGTCTGCTGTTTGATAAACCCACTGTACACTACCAGCCCAGCACCAAAGTTAGAGACTAGCTGGTGAAGAAAGTGGAGCATTTAGCAGCTAAAGAGCCAGATATTTTTCTCAGGAGTTGGTGGAGACCAAAACCAGAGCTAAAAGGAGAGTGAATATTGGACTTACATTCATCAGGTGGACACAAACACCACTCCAATGGGATCATCATGTTACTCTGTGTCTGCTGGATGCAGAAATGTGAGTGTTGGCTAATAAAGTCATATTATATCAGCGGTGTGTTCGAGTTCTTCTGCTCCTAAGTGGCCAAAATTGTTGCAGCTTTAAATAAGCAACTATGCACAACAAGGTGTCCTGAGTTGACAGAGTTGAAGATTTCAAAGATGTCATCATATTAATGTTAGCAATGTAGCTAACACTGGGAGACAACAGGGGGCAAGCTACCAGAGAGCCCCTCATACCAAAATCAGAATAGTTTAGTCTTTCGAGATGCTCACTGGCAGATTGGATCAATTCTTCCCGTGACTTGACCGACATGATTGACTACACGTTGAACCTTGGCCAATCTTTCATGACTGGCGTGCCATATCCATGTTTACAGTTTTGCGGAAGAACGCTATGCGCTCCTGTTCACGTCACCAAACACATGTCGAAGTAGAAGTTGTCAAACTCTGTGACAGCAAACAAAGAAAGTCTGACATGCTCATCTTTTTGTCAGGATGTCGTGAGGTTGTCTTCCACTACGACACACGACACAGAATAATACGAGCTGTTGCTTTGCCAAAAAGTCATTTTGGTTCCTGACGTCCCACATTTGTTGGGTTGGGCCCCGTTGTCTGGCCAACTCTCAAACACATCTTTTGCATTTACATCCAATTTTACATTCAAACTTTGCTCAATGCGTATGACTTGATTCAGACAAAATTTCTAATTAAAACATTATGTTTCAGTGCAGCAGTGTGTATTTTATGTCATCATACTGTAACTCTTCTAACGCCATCTTTCCAAACTTTTTAGCTGTAATCTAAAAATGTCTTCTCTGCTCAACCTGCACTGGTCTTAGCAGCCTTTAACAAACAGCATTTCCCAGAAGCCTGATAACAGAAACATTAAATAAACATTGTTGTTTTTTTCTACAGACAGACTGGAGTGAATCATCACACATATGTTCTGTGTAAGGTTATGTTACAGGCTGAATTTTTAGTAAATTGTGTTTTTTTGATTTTAAACAAGGTTTTCTTACTGGTTTCACTTCATGTATCTGTGCTGTTTTTATGTTAATTAACCTCAAACTACCTGTTTGAGTAGATGTAGGTGTTCAAATCTAAAAAAATGACTTTAGGCAGCCTTATGGGAAAAAAGTGTCACTACTGGGCTTCATAGGCATGCAGCCTTCATACCATTTAGTCACAAAAATATGAAAATATCCCCCCTGCAGAATTCAGCCTCACCCGGGGACAAAACCTGCTCTTGGTAAGAGGACCTTACAGGTCTCACGTTACGATAAGGGGACAGTAATTCAGAAATATATTCAAGGCCTTCACCATGTAACACCTGGAGGTGAGCAGCAGGATTTTAAAATGAATTCAGGAGCTCAGCAGCAGCATGAAGGGAGGCAAAGATGAGCTGCTGCAGAGCGAACAAAGTGTTTATCAGACAGTCTGGTTTCCTGGAGGCTGTACGAGTTTCCTGGGATCCTCTGAAGAGATTTTCAGACGCGAGAAGTCGGGGATCTCCTCTGGAACATGTGAGCAGACAAAACCTGAATAGTTAAAGTGAGAATTAAAGGAAGAACATGCTGCTGCTCCTGCAGGACTGAGCGCTGCCAGTTTAGCTTCCTCTGCTGTGGAGAGCAGCTGAAGTTGAACGTGGCCCTGACTGGACTCCGGCCAGCAGCCGCGCTCCACTGCGGCCGAGTCATCTCGCTTCACATGTTTGGGTTTCCACGGTTTCGGGTTCGACCTGTGGGAGCGCTCAATTAGAGCGACAGACTGCCTCGATCGATCTCAGACGGGTGTTTGAAAGTTGGCCAAGTCCTGCAGAGTTTGATCCAGCAGAGGCTCGGCTCGGCGTTTTTGGCTTCCAAGACATTTTTCTTCTCATCAGGAGGAAACCTGAGGATGTTCGACTCGCTCTGCCAGAGAATCTCCAATTCATTCAGACGACCACAAAGATATTTTATCGCTCTGTCGTGATGGAAAGACTCAGCTGTAAATAAATGATGGATAGTGGACAGATAAAAAGAGGAGGAGGGGGGAATAAAGGAGGAGGACAGATAAGAGGAGAAAGAGAAGACAGAGAGGGAGGAGAGAGGGAGGAGAGAGGGGAAGAAAAGGGGGAGAGGAGGATAAAGCATAGGAGGAAGAAGATGAGGAAAAAGAAGATGAGGACAGAGGAGATGGGGGAAAAGGAAAGAGGAAGAAGAGATGAATGGAGACGGAGGAGGAGGAGATGAAAGCCACAGTATGTGGAGACAGGAGGACATGACAGGTTATTAAGGAAGAGGTATGATTTAAAAACACGCTGTAAATCAAACTTTCAAATCATTTTTGAAGCAGAGGTGTTATGATGAAAGGCCTCCTCAAATTCCATCAATCCAATTATTAATGAAAAAAATAATTTGTGTTTCAATATGGTGTACGTTTGATCCCCTCTAATTATTTATTTGTACTCCAGAATTCATTAATACGTTACAGGGCTGCAACTAATAAAATATTCTTTATTGAGTGACGCTCTGATTATTGTTTGATCAAATAAATGTAATAAAAGTAGTGAGAAACGCCCGTCACAGTTTCCTAACGCTCAAGGTGGCGTCTTCAAATTGCTTGTTTTGTCCGACCGACGAAACAAAACCCAAAAGATACTGAATTTACAATTTAATAAGATGAAGAAAACCAGCACGTCCTCACAACTGAGAAGCTGGAACGATGTTTTGTATTTTTGCTTGAAAAAGGACATTTGCACTTTGCCACTGCATTCGTCTCTGCAGATCGGATAAGTGTAAAAGCATATAAGAAGCATTAGAGACAGAATGAAATGTAAATGCATCCATCTTTTGAGGGTGCATACATCATCTTTAGTCCTCCTGAGTGTAACTACGTCAGGTGCAAGTAGCCTCTACAGGGTCTGCCTGTGATGGCAGCTGCAGGGACTCTGAGATTAAACTGAAACTAGCCGTCGTTCTTCGTGTCACATATAAAAACGACAGAAGCAACTCCGGCGGTTTCAACACATACGGTCATAAATAAGACGTACCGAACTCTGGTAGCGTTTGTGATCTCTGATCAACCACGGAATAATTTGTGTGGGTGGGAGAGCAACGTGAGTGAGAGCCCGGGAGGACCTGTGATGGACAGTTGTTAGCTACCTAGCTAACCGTTATGGCTGCGTCCTGCATCACTTATTCTTCATCTTCGTCTGAGCCTGACCTGCATGTAGATTTGTGATGTAGCAATGTATTAAATCACGTCTGGACCTTATCTAGATATGAAACATTTACAAATGACATGTGTAAATGAGGCCTGATTTTCCCCAAACGACATGTCTTGAATGCTACACAACCTCGAGTTTTCATGAAATGACTGACATCTGCGATATCAAAGATTTTATGGTGAAACAATCTGTAAAACAGCCACGTAAAAAACATTTCAGGGACGTCAAATTTAACAGCAAAAACCAAAAAAGTATATCCACGTGACTCAGTTTAAGATTAAAATAAAATCCAAGCAGTCCAAAGTCCGACTTATGAGGAGACAAGAACACATAGAGTGAAGGTGAGAACTAAACACTGTTAGGTTGAGAGGGTGAATTAAGCAATCTTACGGGACAATTTAGTAATTAGTCAACCATTTCATTTTATTACGGCTATTTCATTTTATTTGTCTAAGTCTGGAGAAAGCCTGAGTCCAAGCCTGAGGCACCGGCCCAAGAACAGGGCCTGGTTGGATCCTCACTCAGGTTTGGTAATTTATATGTTGTTTGAAAGCTCAAAGCTTTACAAATCTGTTCTGCATAATCCTTTTCAATATCCCAATATCTCTGTCACAACAGTGGCTTGTTTTGTAACAGGATGGCATAAAGAATACAGTCACGTAAAGAATAAAAGTAAAATGAAACAATAAAAAACCGACTTTTTCTCTGTTTGTGCTTCTTGTGTGTGTTGTGCTCTAAAAACAACAGGAAGTTGGTTATTGTGCTTCTTTCCGACACGGTCAGAGCGGCAGCGCTGGCTGTGACACACAGCTCATGGAGGTGATTAAGATAATATGGAGGCAATTTGCATCAAGAACGGCACTCCTCCCTCTCCGAGTCATAACTCGCAGACGTGATACACATATTTGTAGATTCAGTGTGACTTATTTTCCAATGATATCATTATCTCTGATGTCTGTCCACAGATCAGCTTAGAAATCCTGGAAAAAAGGCGCTCTTGGTAACTGCAGAACTTGCCTGAGAATCATGAAGATTTTAAGTTTTCTTCAGTATCACAGTAATCCAGTGACAGCAAACAGGAGCTGCTAACAGCTAATTTGGCATACTTTTAATGATGCCTTTTTGCCAAAATGTAAACAAATACAGGTTAAAAAAACAAGTTGTAGCCCAGTACTTTCTGTTTACATCCCCCAAAGCTTTATGGGAACTGTAGTTCCAAAACTTAACTGTAACTAACGCTCAACTAGAAGTAAGACAAAGAATAATCACAGAAATGACATAATCCATTAATAATAACTATTTCTGTGTTGCACTTCAAAATTTAATTTTGACATTACTTTTGAAATTGCAGAAATTGAAGTTGCAGTACATAGAAGCAAAGAGTGCAATATATATTGTACAAATATAAGAGTAAAGATTACTAGTAAGGTGCAAAACCAAATGTACACACTATATAAAATATAAAATATCCCATCAACATCGTTCTTATGTTTTTTCTGAGGTATGTTCCTCCAGAAACATACATACTTTCAGAAGAGACCAGGATCATGACCGTAAAGAATTCAAGGGCAGTAACCAGCTTATTTAGGTTATGTCTTTTTTGGGCTTGTGCACAAAAAGGAGGTGTTTATTTATCATAATGGGAAGAGTTGAATGAAAACGTAGAGGCTCCTGACTGATCTTTGGTGACCAGCTCATCACTAAGCCTGTTTCAAAGAAGCATCAGACATCAGAGCGGCTGCGTGTTGATGTGTTTTGTCGCTGCACAGCTCAGCATCTCCTCGCATGTTGCACGCACGTTTAGCTCAAACATCATAATGCTCTTATTTCACTGAAGTGTGAATGCATATTTCTCATGGCATGAAATCCCGGTGGTGTGTTTATCCTGTGTGACAGCTTCATGTGCAAAGTGTGGAAACATGCATGTGAGTCATGAGTCACATTACAGTGTGTTGTTAGACGATGTGTTAAGTATAAAATGTTGTATTCTTTCACTGGACTTGACATGCAGCTCAGTCGGTGTTACATCTCTCTCAGTCTTTTGCTCAGATTTAGATTAAAAAAGTTTTATTGTCAAAACATGACAAGTCGCAGGTTTCTATATTGAGAATAAATTGTCAATTACATTTTATATCACGGCCTTAGAAAATACTCCTCTCTGATTGGCTGGCTGGAGTGTGGTAAAACATATATAGTAGCATCTGTGAGTGTTTTAAAGGGAAGAAGCTGTGTGGATTTTGATGCAAGATGCCTCCACTGGTTGCTAAGGGTTTATTTCTTTTATTTCTTTGGTATCTTTTTTTAAACTCTATTTGTATTCAGTTTTATTTGTAAGAGACCTTAAATAAGAAAATACACACAATCCTGTACAACACTAATCAGAAAGGACCCACAATACAAATATAAGTCACAAAAGTCCTGTATTCCATTTTTTTAATAGTATTTTAAAAAGTAAAAATAACTGTGAACTAAAGCCTTCATATAAATTCAGTGGGAAGTAAATAGTCAAATATTTCCTTCTGAGATTCAGCGGAAGAGAAAAATAAAGTCTCAAAAAATATAAATATGGTACTCAGGTCAACTACCAGTCCTTCAAAACTGTAATCGAGTAAAAGTACTGCTACAGACAGTATAAATACACAGTATTTATTTATATGTACACAGAGCATAAAACTGAGTGAATGAGGAGAAGACGAAGCATTGATCACTCACATTCCTTCTCTTTTTATTAGCAAAGAGTACTTTCTTTGCTAATGCAAAAAAAGGCAGAAGGAACACGAGCTCTCTATTCCTCCCTCCCTCTTCTTCTTCTTCTTCTCTCTCTTTTAGGTCGCTGCCTGGGGGCCCGAGGTCACGTTGCTGCTTAATTAGCGAGATGTTTGAAAAGGCTCCTGGCAACGTCGACACAAGACGACGACGAGATCCCACGCGACGTGCAGCCCGGGGTTTCGATGATTCATCCCCGCGGAGAGATGTGATGTCACTGCGTTCATGTAGGATTATTTCTGCGACTTTATCCCGCTGTGTATGAAGTGTGTCATGGCTTAAAGGCTGTTTGCGAGAACTTAATGGAGGATTATGAGACTCGGGGGTGGATGGGAGGGGGTCAGCTGTTTTTGTTGCTGATGTGGGTCAATGTTGATGGATGAAATGGTTGAATTTCTTTTCTGTTTTTAATTTCCATTTTCCTGTGGGAAATAATGTCTGTGGACAGAAAAGAAGCTCTCAATATTGTTGCGGGTCTGTTTGCTTGGCAAAGACTCATTATACTGGATATTACTGTGGCAGGAGCCCAGGGGGGCGGGGGGGCCGGACCTCTCTGATGAAAATATTGATGACCCTGGAGCCAAAAATATATAGAGCCAAAAATATATAAGTGAAGGTTTCAGAGTTTGAAAACTTCCAGATGAGCCAACGTGCTGCGAGCTGCTGTCTCCGGCTGACAGACGAGTCAAGGTGTTTTAGAAAAGCACAAAGTGAATTTTAAGGTATTTTCAGGCTGAACACAAATTTTCATTCACATTATTTGCACAAATTTGACCGCTAGACTGTCAAGTGCAGCTTGTGCATTCACAGCAGGCAGGCAGACATTAGCCATAACTAGCTAGCAACATACGCACCAACAGCAAAGACGGTAGTTGTGTTTCCAGGAACGTATTTTTATGCGCATTAGAAAAGCTGTATGGAAACGGCAAAATTCAATAAAACTTCAATTTCGCAAAAAAGTTTTTACGCTTTCTTGAGGTGGTTTTTCCCTTTGTCGATATATATGATATGGAAACGCTGTTGACGAATAAGTTCTGACATAGCGAACATTTAACTCACATGACTGATCAGCTGTTTCTTTGTCTCCGTACATCATGAAACATGGCAGACACCAGCTGACATGAAAGAACTATTCGAACTTGCCCAATAGAAACAACTTCCTGAGGACCTCTCTCCATGTTAGATGGCCATGGAAGGCGACTTGTTTAGTTTCCGGTTTGCAACCTCTACTTCTTCTACTCTGTTTACTGGCACATTACAGCCATGTGTAAAGCGTAGCCTATACCGCCACCTTCTGACCATCTACTGAAGCTGAAGGAAGCTGTCATATTAGCTGTGTCGCACCATGCAGTCACAGTAGCAGACAAGCTAACAAATAGCAAGCATGTTTCACTGTACCACTTCCTGGTGTAACTGGGCACTAAAGCAGCACACACACACAACTCTGAGGCAATCTCTTTAATTCTAAATCAACTTTTCAAACTGTACTCATATCAGTGGACAAATTGATATGACTACTATTTATCGCGCATGTTGGAAGAATCTTTTTTTAGCCAAAACTTGTTCAGTTTCAGCAAAAAGACCATCTGCACCAGTCTCTACTGAAACAGGCCGAGGTTCTGAAAACAACATTTATATTCATGAGTTGCCCCCCACCTTGACATTCCCTATCCAAAGACCACATTCAGATTCAGACCCCAGTTGTGAACATCTGGAGTTATATTCCACTGAAAATCACAGGTACACCAACTGCTGTGTGGGTGCTCAGCGGAGGTGATGTTTGGTTATGCAAAACTACAGCAAGTGAAACTGCGTCAGCTGTTGACACCAAGGTGGAGATGTCTCTGACTCTGCTGCTGCAGGTTAAGAACAAGGCAGGAGTAAAGATCCTGATTTAAATGTCTCTTCTGAGAATAGATGGATTCATGATTGAATAGAGGATTTAAATCATCAGTGTCAGAAAGCAGCACAGCAGAGCACACTGTGTCCTTGACAGCCTGACACCTGCATCACTACTTTACTTAGACCCACAATCGTCTTACTGCATTAGATGCTGAATTGGAATCTGCTGTAATGCTAACAACATAAGAAGGTGTAGCTATTTTTTGTCTCTTTGTGTTAAAGCTAGGCTAAACATGTACCGGTCCTTTCCCTGTATGCACAGAGATGAAACTGATATCAAATCGAATTCAATTTATTTAATTTAAACAAATCATTGCACATATACTAACTGGCCAAAAGTATGTGGACACATCCACATTAGTGCACTTGGTCTGGGGCTGTTTTTCCTGGTTTGGTCATCTTACAGGAAACCTTCATGCTACAGTATACAATGATATTTTACACCAATGGTTCCCAAACTTTTGTAGATCATGGCACCCCTTCAAAGAAAATGTTTTGTCATGGCACCCTGAGCCACCCGACCCCCAATATAACATGCATATACTGTATGTACACAGCTGCTCAGCGGGCAAGAGAGTGAGCAAATGTGGGACTGTCCTTTTAGAAGGAGGACTCAGCGTCTGTGTTCAGCCAACAAGCCCAGACAGACTGCAGAATGTAGGTTTACTTATGGGAATAGATGCCTATGATATGGGATGGAAATAATAAAACACTACGTGATGAAGAAAATAACACTCCGCACAACACAGGATCCAATATCTCTGGATAAATCCTGATGTGAGCTCGTTGAGGAGGCAGCCTGAGCTCTGTGCTCACTGAAAAACTCGTCTTTAAATCTCTCAAGAGCAGAAAAAGTCTCCCTGGAAGGAGGATGGACGTTTGTAATAAAGTGATTCTGTATCGAAGAGAAATCCACCCAGTCGACTGCTTATTGGTTTCAGACTCTCGGGCTGAGTATTAGAAGGTTTGTGGGTGATTGATGATGTCTTCCTTTAATCAGAGAGGTGATTCATCAGGGCTTTATTTTTCAGGATTTCAGGTGTTTGTGACACCCAGTTCCCATTCATTTCTAATCAGAGGGAGATTAGTGTTGTTTCTCTTTCTGTTATCCTGATCACATCTTTGATTAGTTTCTGAAAGTAAAACACATGCTAATCTCTGCCAGAAACTGTCACCATCACTGGAAGTGAAGAAGTCTCTGCAAAACCCTTTCTTTGAAGTAAATAAATGAGATAAATGTTCATTAATCTCTTTAATTAATTCAGTTGAGGGAGTTATTAACACTAGAAAGCTCCATTATATTTATAATATTTTCTTCCAAGATCACCTTAACTTGTGATGGTCTTGGTGTGCATTGTCCTGTGTCTCCTGTGTTTGTGTTTTCTCCTGTTTCCCTTCCCCCTTTGTGCCTCCTGTTTGGGTTGACGTGACCTGGCTGAGCCTCCTCCTACACACCTGCTGTTTGACCTAATTACGCACACCTGCCTTCCATCAGTCTCATCAGCCTGCAGCATATAAACCCCGGTTCTCCAGTCAGTCATCGCCAGATCATTGAGTCAACTACAGCGGTAGTTTGTGTTTGTGGCTGTTAACTAAATAACTCTAGTTGGTCTTTTGCGTTGCTGTGTCTTGTCACAAGCTAATTGTACTTTCTTGTCTCCAGTGTTATCCTCGGATGATTGCCTGCCTGCCAGCCCGTCCTGGACCCTGGATCCCTTTCCACTCTCACGCCTCACCCCGGACCAGGAGCCAGCCACGTCACCAGACCTCCCCGTGTTTCCTCTCATCGCTCGGCTCCGTACCCCCTGACGTCTTCCCCTTCTTCCCTGTGTTGTTTGGATAATAAACGTTTGCTTAAGAAAACTTTCCCGTGCCTCAGTCTGCGCTTGGGTTCCTCACCTGTGATCATAACATAACTAACCCCTTAATTTTTAAGAGGAGCATTAATTTAAAACTTTAATTTAAAGCACTCGTCTTTCTCAGTTAAGGGTATAGTAGGGTCATAGGGTCTTTACTCTTAAAGCTGAGAATTAAGTGAGAGCCTTTGTTTGCATAATCCTGTTTAAATTGATCTAAAATAAAAACCGTAGAAGCTAGAGAGCATTCATTCTTTTTGCACGTTGTACACTCGTGTTGCGGGTTGATGACGTGACGTTACGTGCGGTGCAAAACGTGGTGGTTTTAGTTTATGACACAGTTTCAATAATTGTATCAGTCATTGTGGTATATTGACTTACACAACCTTTTAGCTCAGGTTGTACAGATTTTAGGGATATGAAGCATTTAAAGATACTCCAAGAAATGACATCACAACAAGCAAAAATACCAATGTAAGCGCTGGCGGACCTTTTTCTATTGCAGAGTTCAAAGGGTTAAACCCCTCCTCCAAACAGTAATTGTCCAATTATAGCTTAGCAACCATAACTAGATGCAGCATGTGTGTCAAGTTTTAGGGTTTCTCCACATGTTGAAGCGTTATACACTGTGTCTGCTCTAATGTAGGCCTCCAACGTTAGCATGACTAGCTTATATCAACAGCACTGTTGCTACTGTAATGTTGCTTTTAGCTGATTGACAGTCAAAAAAAACCTTGTCGACTTAACCTGGATGACACAGACAGCTCTAAAGATGGTGATGCTACAAACACATCCATTTGTTATGAACTGAAACATATTCAGTGTAGAATATTGTGTGGTTTCAGTTATTCATTCACATTTGTCTTCATATTGGAGGAATGCTTCAAAGATTCACATGCACAGAAAATTACAACACTACGCTCCCTCTTATATCACACATTGACCCTACACTATGCTATACTATACTGTAGGAATGTGTAAGGGGTTAAAAAATGTATATACAGGAATAATGGCATAAAAAAAAAGTTAAAGTCATTGGGTCTATGGCACAGTTCATTGCTAAAAAGAAAAAAGTTAAATGTGTAAATATAAATACACCCACATATACTTTTTTATTTGATTGTGTCTTAAATAGTTATTAAATGCAGATTACATTGTACTTCACTTGTTGCCGTGTTAGCACAATACTCAAACAGGTCACTAGATGGCACCTACCGGTTGGGAGGAACCTAAAACCCCTTAGAGGCAAGCTAACGTTTTCTGCCTCTTTGTTTCTACATACAGGTGGGTCAATATTCCTCCAAATCACATTCATGTACCACAGTCTAAGAGTTAAGAGTGTTGTGAATCCTTGGTGATAACGAGAGTTGAAATTGAGATGTTTAACTATATACTGCCATGCTAGGCTTGCGGACCTGTTGCTAATGACTAAAGTAACATATACAGTACAATAGAAATGCTAATGAGACACGCAGGCTTGTTTTATTTTGTTAACTGATGTGAGGCTACATAAAGTGTTAATGCAGCTGTTTCACGTTCTGGTAAGCTGTTTTCCTTTGTGTTGTTGCTGAATGTAAAAGATGTGAATACAGTAATTCTGAATGTGTGACATTGGAGTAGGAGTAATATGAGAGGTAGACTTGATAGTTACTCACTGTAAGGTTGTATATTATTGTTGTGATGCAACTATTGACAACAGGAAATGTTAGTTACAGCAACCAAATGAGAACAAATTGTTTTTGTTGTTCTACTGGTCAACATGTAATTCAAGTGCAACTGAATAGTCGGGACACTTACGGACATTTATGTTGTTATTTCACAGTGCTTCAGTTATCAGTGTATTTACATACAGGTATATGCTATGTTTATTGATGAAGACACTGTAACTTACCTGATGCTACCACGAGCATTTTGTGATTACCTCAGGAAGTCATTGGTTAATGTATATTTTCTATGTTGAGAAAGCAGAATAAATCCTGCAGTCGAGCTGATCGCAAGCTAACGTTTTCTGCCTCTTTGTTTCTACATACAGCTGCAGGGTTTATCAACTCACCCACCAGGTCAGGGGGAGCAACAAATGCATTGTACTGCAAAGCTTTGAAACATTGACTAAAAGGAACTTTATTGACTGAACACTTCAACGCTCCTGGATTCATTTTCACTTCCAAACGAGCCGTGTGTCTTGTATTCATTTGCTTTTTGTAAACGAGCCGCGTGCAGCATGTGGAATGTGTGTCTACATTTTCTTTTATATATTTCATTGTGAGCCATTAGCATGCACACACACTGCACACACACACACACACACTCTCTCTCTCTCTGGGTAACCAGGGACTCGTGCAGAAAAGCAAACACAGCAGTATCGACCGGCGCTAGAGCATTTGCATTAGTGTCCACTCTTCATTCATACGGACTCTGACTGTTCGCCGCAGTCTAATTCAAATTGAGGGCTGCAGTAAATTTACAGAGTGAGCCGACGATATTAACCAAATTAAACACTAAATTTGCGTGCGCCTTTTGCCTCTCTCCTCCCTGCTGTGGGTCTGAAAACGAGGTTATTCTTCAGTCAGGAGGAGGAGGATTTAATGCGAAGTGAACTTAACCGCTGTAAAACTGTCGCCGGAATGGATACCTCAATTCTCTCGGCTTGCAGGAGTTTTTGCAGTATAGGCCGGTGAGCGCTGTAAATTTTAGACCAGGATAGACAGACATTAGCTCAGCAGGATCCCGATAGAGGAGAATTAGATTCTCCCTCAGCTGGAGGAGGTCTGGTTCCCGTGAATTTACTGCTGACCAACCGAACAACTGCAAACCCAGAGGAATCCCAGCTTATATACAAGAACAGGTTCTTTCTGATGTAAAAAAAACCCCCAAAACAAATCCAAACATTGCACTGCCTGAAACAAGAATGTACAGAAGACTAGAAGAAGCTATGACAGGAAAAACAGAACACCAAAAGAAGAATAAAAAAAATGTAATCATTATCTTTTACAGTATACTGTTGTCGTCTCACAATTTTCCACAACAGATTTAAATCATCTTCAACCAGGCCAGACTATAGATGACTGACAGTTCTCTGACTGCACACCAAACAGATAGAAATGCTCGTCAATAAACCAAGTGAACTTGTATTAGCATGATGTCAGGAAAGTAAAGTATTTGTAGTTATGGCCGCACACTCGGCACATAAAAATGTGTGATTTTTTAATTAAAAAGTGCAAAAGAGCAACTTATTTAATCAGGAATTAAGATCATATCATGATCATAATATTTCATACATACAGACGTTGGATGAGGATTTTTGTGTGGGTGTGTGTTAAATTGTATAAAATGTTGGCATTTTCTATATTTTTATATATATATTTTTTTTTTCAAATACATTAACAGTAATCAGAAAGTGTTTTTGCTGTGTCTCAATTTCATACCACATACTAATTGTATTCAGTATAAACTATAATCTGATCTGTCATGGTATATTGTTTTAGCAATTAGTGTGCAATAAAATACTTTAGGAAACGATGTGCCAATGAACATCAACCAAACCGTGACTCTAAAATGACACTACCAATTCAATTCCACAAAATGTTTTTTTTCCAAACATTTAATCCTTTCTAATTGTTTTCTTCCTGGAGGTTTTTCAACACCATCCATGATTTGTTGGAAAGTATTGCTGCTGTGAGTAGCTCCTTTTCCCTGTGCATTGTGGGACAATAGCGTGTGTCATTTTGTCACTTTTGTTTTGTGATCGTGCTGTACTGAAAATTTCCTTAGAATAAGTGGGTTTTTTTTTACCCTGAACTGTATCTGTTGGTGTGGAGCTTATTATCAGGCTGTGTACCACGCCCAACAAATTCTCCAATCACATGGCTCTGTTTAGATTTAGGTTTAGCTTAGATCAGGGGTTTATAAAGTCTGAGACTGTGGGTCTTCCCTCAGACAAGGCTTGCTTGGTCTCGCTCCATTCCTGGATGCCTATGGGATCATGATTATGTTATTTGATGCCATAGACACTCAACAATTGAGCCAAGACAGCCTAATATTGCTGTTTGACACAACTTCAGACTGCACCAAACACATAAAAAAGGCATTCATTAGTTTCTGACTTTGGGAAAAACTAATAATCTCCCCAAACTCTCTTCAACCAAATCACACACATTTAGGCTATTCTATGATCTCCTTTTGATAACTAATGTAATATTCTTTCACTTCCATTTACTGAGCCTCCCCTGAAACTGTTTGGAGCCCCCCTTTGAAAACCTCTGGGTTAGATAGTTAAGGTTCAGGTTGGGGCCTTGGTCTGCCAATGACAGTAAGGCTCCATCCACACTACATTTTTGTTTTAAAACGCATAACTTTTGCGTCCACACGACTCCAGCGTTTTATGACCCCTAAAACAGAGACCTTTTAAAACGCTGCTGACCCCGTTTTAGTTTGAAAACTCCGGGAAACGGAGATGTTTTAAAACGATGACGCAGACGCCCACGTTCGCTTCCTGATTGGGTCTCAGCCATGACGTGTCCTTCCCTGATTCGTCATGTCCCTATCACGTGACCCTTTTCAGCCTTGACTCCCAGCAGTTAATTCAACACTTCCTGTCAGTAACAGTTCCACCTGGTCGTCGGTCCAAGCAGAGAAATCTCTGCTCTTACTTTTCTCCATCGCTGTTCTTCTTTCGTTGTATTTTCTGCAACTAAGCGACCAACCGCAGAGCAGACAATCTGCTTCCTGTTTACACCAGTACGTGCATGCCCAGTGCACGTGAATGGTCATGTGATATATGTTACCAGGTGTGTAGTATGGACGGAGATTATTTCTGAAACGGTGATAAAATGCTCGTGTGGATGGAGATCGTTTAAAATAAAAACGTATCAGTGTGGATGGAGCCTCAGAGAGGTGAAGTTACCTAAGAGGCAGCACTCAGGGTAAAATTCTCCACCGTACTTTTTTCTGTTTTAAGATTTAAATGTGAGTGCAGGAAGAGGACGAACATTAGCTCAGAGTTCTGTCTGATCTGGATTTTTATGGCCAGACAGTGAGAGAAACCTAAACTTCAACTTTAAAAGTCGAGGGGACAAAAACTTAAAATTACGCCCTTCTGCTGACACACATGTTGCAGGACACTAGGCTCTAATAGGGGACAGTGTAGGACATATAGCAGGGTGGACAGTAAATTCAGGTCCAGTGTGTTCTTTTATGATGACCTGTTGTCTTTGAAGGCCTCAGGAACACACACGTCACATCCTCTTGGGGCGTCCACCGCCCTACCAGATCCCCAAAAATATCCCAGAATCATCCTGCTGTGCTGCGTTCGCTGACCGCTGTGCAGAAACGAGAGCAGAGTCGACTCCACGCTGTGAAATCCAAAACTGAGAGAGAAAGTTGGTGCTGAAAAGAAAAAACTTGAATAAGACACAAACCACACAGACCTGGAAGGACGTCAACAATTATTAGCTGACACAAAAGACAATCTCAGAAAACTAGACAGACAGATGGACTGAACTATAACGAACAAAGGCTTCACCATGACAACCTCCCTGGATGACTCTGTTGAAATGAATGAGAGCCGGGTCTCTTGAACGTCTCCTCTGTATCAGACCGAGCAGCATCCGTTTACCCTTTTATTCTTTTCTCGTGCATCAGCTCATTTCTTTCTTTTTGTGTGTCTTTTCACTTCGTGCAGCACTCGCTGGATCCTTTTAATTTCACATGTCGGCATCCACACACACACACACACACACACACACACACACGACAGGTACTGAGTCTGAGCGCTTTGTGCATCTGTTTAAAAGATCACACAGTCAAACTACTGGGTATCTGCAGCACTGTAGCATCACACAGCTCCATGGTTATATGGGAATGTCAGTATCATATGTCTATTGTGAATAAACGTCCATAAATCCACTTAAGAAAACATAGAAACATGATGATTCTCAGGCAAGTTCTGGATTTACAAGGAGCATCTTTTTTTCTGTTTTCTCAGTATTACAGTAATCCAGTGATGGTTGTCTGAACATCCATGGGTACACTGCAAACAGGGACTGCTAACAGCTAATTCGGCATACTGGTGCCAATTTGCCAAATATGGAGCACCTTGGCAACCGAGTGGTTACAGCACAGGCTACATAACTGCAACGTTGCCGGTTCGATTCCGGACGGTTTGTTGCATGTCATACCCCCCCCTTTCTCCTCCCGTTTCCTGTCTGCCTCTTCACTATCAAAGTGTCCAATAAAGGTGAAATCATCTGGAAAAAAAACCAAACAATTTTGCCAAACATGTAATGCAGAGTGAGACTGTGAAAACAGTCTGACTCTGAAGACAGAAAACTAAAAACTGGGTTTAGAGCAATAATCCAGTAAATCAGAAAAGAGTGTTAACACAGACTACATACATATATATCTATATTTGTATATTATAAATCACAAATGACACAATGCGTGCGTTAATACTAATACCACTTTCTAATTATATATCCTGCAGTTGTGGTCAGGGTGGAAGTGTCACATTAGATTTGGGGGGCGGTTGTTTAAAATGTCTGCCTGAGGTTTCAACAAACTGAAGCTCCTCGTGACGCCCACAGACTGGATGTGACATTCAGTTCTGTTTTTCTGTGCTCAGCTCATTTAACTTCACAGCAGTAATGAGTGAGTATTTTAGTCAAACCCAAAAAAAACATTATCATCCAGGTGCCTTCAGATACACTGATGGGGAGGGGAGGAAGGAAAAAAAATTCCCAATGATCCATTTGAAATTGGTTGAGTTGATTTGTACAGTGATAAAAAAAAAAACGTGATGACAAACAGAGAAGAAAATTACAAATTTGTGCAGGAGAGATATGAAAACAACATCACGCCTCACGCTAAAATGAAAGCGAGCAAAACTTCAAAACTCTGATGACAAGTGACGGTAGCGGCAAGCCTGATAAGGAAGCCAAATGACAAGAGAACGCAGCATGGTGGGAAAGAGGAGAAGAAGGCTACAGCATGCAGAAAAATGACAAAGCAAATGAATAAATGAGAACAGCCTTGATGCAGAAAAACGAAATCAGCGGGCTGAAAGACGCTCCTGATCAGCAGAACAATAGACAAACAGAGGAGGAGGAAGGAAGTGAAAAGCATTGTTGTACAGTGTAATAAACCACTGCCTTCTTTCTATATATTCCGCAGAGCACATGAGGGAACAGACATATAATCAAGTGACCTGATGACGGGTGACGTCTAAGATTCTCATTTTGTTGTAGCACCAATTAATAACCCCCAAATTTCATCCCAGTTCTCTGTTGATGTTTGAAAACCAGCTGTAGACACACTGCATCAGGTGTGAGAGCATGATACACGATTGCTAAACTTTAAAACTAAAACTGCACAAAATGAACAAACTAATCTTTTCTACTAATAGTTTCGACACTTACATACTTTTACTTAGTGAGGGTTTGAATGCAGGACTTTTCCTTGTAGTGGAGTTTTTTCACTGTGTGGTATTAGTACTTTTACTTGAGTAAAGGATCTGAATACTTCCATAGCTGTACAAACTCTGATTCTTTGGTTGCTGAGATCAGTAGAACTGCAAACCTGAATACCAGAGATACCTCAGGGGGCTTCGGATTGGTTCATGTACCAGAGTCAGACACTCAGTGCTCGTTAGCCCATTAGCCTGTTAGCCCGCCGGTACGCTTCCTGTTGCCTGATGAGTTCAGCGACACTCAGAGTTGCAGTTTGGTTGATATTTAGACTACTTATTCTGTGTGCTAGTGTTGATTTGTTTTGAGTATTGTTTTAAATACTTAAATTATCTTCATTAATGTCGTATTTCTGTCTCTGTCATGATGCAGGTAGAAGCAGGTGGGTAGATTTTTGTTTATTATCTGGAATAATAAAACACACAAGCACAAAACTGTCACAGTAAAAAAGTAAAACACTTTTGCTTTATGTTTGCTACAGATAAATATTTTGGAAGGATATTTTAATATTATCATTGCCTTACTTTAGCAGCACAACCTGTGGCCTAAAAGATGCACAGTATTAAATTCCAAAGTTTAATACATTTAAAGGTTTAGACTCGATATGTGCCAAAAAAGTCTTAAGATTTAGACTTCAAACTGTTCCAGGGGATCCTGAAGGGGACATCTGGGGTGACGTGAATGTCAGTCAAAGTCAAAATACAAAGTTGGAGTTGAAAATGTTTAAATATGTATGTTTGTATATTTAAATATACAAACATTTGACTGAATTTAAAGTCGGTGTAAAGCAATAATAAATATGTGTTTTGAGTTTGTCACACCACAGAAAAATGTGTTAACCACCCAGCCGAATTTGAATGAAAAATCGCTAAGTATATATGTATATCATGATTTTTCAAAATCATGAAAAAATCAGCAGTATTCTCTGCTCTGAAATGCTGAAGACGCTGGTAGATAACTTTACTGCACCACTGAGCCGAAGAACGAGTGAGAGCCGCTGCTCAGCGACAGACTCTCATTCAGTGAGCTAACAGGCTAACACAGTAGCACAAAGCTCAAAAAGTACTGAAACACAAATATGGTGAAAAACAGTTTAACGGTAACATGTATAAGGGCCTGTGTCCACTGTGTTTATTTCTGGGATGAAGCGCTTGTGCGGTGAGAGAAAAAAACGCTGCACGTGGGTTTTGTTTCTATGACAACAATATCTTAACACTACATTAACAAGCGTACAACGCGTAGGGTGATAAAAGCACAACACTCATCAGCAACATTCAGCATCCAGCCAATCTCCGATCTCAGGACAGACAGACCGCCAGAACAAGCTTCTCCTCCATTTCCTTGGTTACCAGGGTGACGAGCCCCATCTAATATATGATTGGCTGCCTGAAAAAAAGTGCCAGTGACGACACCAGCGCCTTTCTGAAAAGTTCAGAGATCTTCTCATTGGGAACAACTGAAGAAAGACGCTATGTGGACACAGAGACAAATCTCTGAATTTCCTTTTCACAGACTTTAATAAATTGTCTGTGTAACAGGACTAAAAAGAGATGATTTAGAAAAACCTCCATAAGCCCTCAAGTGGAAATATTTTCATGAATACAGCGAAAAGACAGTGTTGGTCTAACGCTGTAATTTTTGTATAAATAAGTTTGTATTTGCACTGAGATGAGTGAGCATTTCTTCGTCCCGGCTGCTGTTGCCTTTGTAAATGTGTTGGTGGCACTGCCCGCTTTCTGTTCTGCCTGTTTCTTATGTTTGTGGGTTTTTGATCTTAATTGACCACCGGCTGTAAAACAAATTGCCCTTCGGAGATAATAAAGATTTACTCGACAGCAGGGTTCGGACCGGGCTTCACCTGCTGAATTCAAACCCTCCTTCACTTTCCATGAGCTTCTGTAATTACTTTCAGCCAAATATCCTTTTGTGCTCAGCTGTGGAGCGAGACAGGGGTGTCCTCTGACTCCCCTCCTCTTTGTAATCTTTATCGAACCATTATCCTGTCCTGTCCGTCCGACGAGCAGACTCTATTACCGGTATCGCCACAGACACTATGAGCTTTCCTTCATGCTGTCATGGCTCCACCAGTACAGCTTTTTATAAAGGCAGATACCAACACTTTTACACTAAAGCTGTTAAATATCTTTAATCACTACATGTAGACATTTAAGATCATTTACACACATTTTGACAGGGAAAAGGAGCTTTTGTGAATCTCCGACATTAAGCTGCTGCAGTTAGGGCCATAGCCAGGGTTTTAGAAATACTGAACTCACGTAGTGCCGCAATCCTCCACCCCGAAGATGAGTTTGAAGAGAAAAACCTTTCTATGAATTCAGATTTTTTTTTCGAGGCTTGATTCGTGCAGGAGTTTTCTACATGATTGTCTAAAAGTTCTTTTTTAGGAGCTTTCTTCCCTCCGCCAGGAAATATAATCTGGTGTGAAAAAGTTGTTGTATTTATTCCTTTATACATTTCTTAATTTTTCTTGGCCTAGAAATAGTCAAATATAAAAGGCACTGAGTCGAAAAAAGTGTTGGTATCAGTCATTAAAAATCCGAACATGTGAGTTCCCCGATTAAAAAGTATTAAGGCCTTTACCACTCTGGCATCAGCAGTAGCTGCAGCCCTGACTACATTCTTACCTGCGAGTGAAGCGGCCTGAGATCAGTACACTAAACACTTTATTCAGGACAAGGTATCTCTGGAATTACAGGCCAGAATTCCATGAAATTTCCTGTGGATATCCATAGTTCCCCCAAAATGTAATTGGCAGACTGACATTCATGGTCTCGAGAGAATGAGCTATTTTCATTTGATGATCCTGTGACTTTCAGAGCCCCCATCTGGACAAAAATGTTTTGTCTCTTTACTGGTAAGGATCCCTGTGAAGGTCTCTGACCGGACATGAAACAGGGACATCGGGTGGATGGTCGCCCCCCCCAAAAAAATACAACTACCAACCACATTGTGCAGTCTCTGTTTGTGAGTTTGCTCAGCAAGCTAGTAAGTAGACCTTGAGTTAAGACTCTTTTTTTTGTGTCACACTGTCAGCGAGGGTGCGAACTAAAGGACGAGCTCCCCTGAAAACATGATTTGTGAAATTTTGGGACAATATTGACAATATGCTATTTTTGCCATTTATTTCTATTTTTCTGTATCTTCATCATCATGGATCATGCGGAAAATTAGGCTATTAATGATGTATGATTCAGCGTGTTGTTGTCGAACACCTTTTGATATTTTGGGGTGTAATGGAAACTGTAACCTCTGGGGGGCTGCCAGTGGAGGTTTAGTGTCAGCTTTGTATTTGCCAGTTTGTCCATAACATGCTAAAAAGACTCGTTACAACACGTGAGCTCGGTTTTAACTGTGTTGGCAGATGGGGTTGGAATTTACAAGTCGACAAGCGTCCCCTGAATGCACCAGGAGCTGGAGAGGAAGAGGAAGTAAAGATGGATGAAAACAAGCAAGAGAGCGAGTGTTTGTCTTTTGTCATGTGTTCACGTGTCAGCACAGTGGTTTGTGTGTCTTTTTACACTCATGAACACATTTGCATAATTCTGCGTGTGTGTGTGTGTGTGTGTGTGTGTGCTTCCAGCCTGTGTTCGTGTGCTGTTTGCTGAACCCTTGAAAACAAGCTGCTCGAGATTAACAGAGTGTATCTTCACACCATCATGGAGAGGAGGCTTTATGTCGAGGTGCTACACACACACACACACACACACACACACACACACACACAGACACACAGTTGTACTGTGGGAGAATAAAAGACTGCCCCCCCCTCTCTCGTGCTGACAGGACGGCTTAGAAAGCTTCATCATGATTCAGACATCAGTCAACACTCTGCAGTGGAAGATTAACGTGGCTTTATTTGGACGACCGTGAATCTATGAGGACTTCCTGTGAAACACTAATTACACACACACACACACACACACACACACACACACACACACCGGCAGTAACAAAGCTGTGCATGTTTCTGAGGGCCACTAGGTGTTTGTTTAGGTTTGTTTGGTATTTTAGTACAAGATAAGATCAAACTTTATTGACCTCCAGTGGAGAAATTCACATGTTAAAGAGGTGAGAAACAGATATTATGATAAAATAAATAACAATGGACCATATAAATGAATAATTAGTCCAGTAGTAACACTGAAATGTACTATAAATAATCTAGGTAAATAGAGGTCAGGGTGAGTAACAAATACGATACAATATCAATATAATGTATTGTAATGTATATGTACTGCAACTACTTATACAACTAGTACTACCACCACTACTACAAGTGATTGTAATAAAAATATAATTCATACCGTAAATCTTTAGTTCTTTGATCATTTTAATAATATATAATAATAATTTCTCTAATATTAATGCATTTTCTCGTCTTTTTCTTTTTGTAAAACACTTTATAGTTATAGTTTTATTTATCATTGTTAATGGGGAGGTTCACAGTTTTTTGTATACTCAGATGCCCATATGTAGATTGAAACAGGTTATTTTTGGTTGCTATAATTGTTTCTCCCTACTGGCCTTAAATAGAACTCTTTAATGTGATTCCTATGTAAGAGATTGGGGACAAAATCCAGACTTTAATTGGTGTAAAATCCTGCTGCAGCTCTACAAGGAAACAATCTCCGGCGAAACACGAAGAGGAAATAGAAATGAAATGGAAAAATGTGAACTCATCCTTTAAATAAATACTAGACAAGTACTAAATGCAATTAAGAAATGTTTTCCAAAAGTGGACTACACGTCTACATCCTTACAGTCACTGTCTCACTCTCGCCGCCTCTCGTCACGTCTGGGAGTGAACCGTCGACCTCTTCGCTGTAAGTCTTCCTCTCTGCCGTCGCCTCCAGAAAGAAGCTGCAGGTTAAATCCCCGACTTCTGGATCGACTCCCCACCGCAGGTTCCTCTCTCCTCTTTAATTCCCTGCGGGGTTCATTAAAGCTCCGGCTGAACGGTGAAATCAGACCCGTGGAGATTTCTTCGTCCTGTGCATGTCTCTGTCCTGCACCGTCTCTGCGAGGCCTGATGGAGCTGCTGACTGGGTGTCGGTTATTAAGGAGCAGAGGTGGAGGAAGAATTGAAATCCTTCAGGTAAAGTATTAAAACTACTTTGGGATAGTGCTCCATTAAAAGTGAAACTCCTGCATTCAAAATGTTCTTTTAGCAAGAGCATGGAAGTAGTTTCAGTAAGATTTACCAATTATCAAAAGTAAAAGTACTCATTGTGACTGATTCATACCAGTATTAGTATCATGCTGCCTTTTCTGTTGAAGCCTACAATTTAAAAAAGCAGCTTGCTGGCCTTTCAAACCTCTTATGACTGCACTTTGGTCCATTTGAGATCAGGTCTCTTTTTGTACTTATTTTTTAGAATGAATGTGTGCATCACTTCTTTGCCTGGGTCCAAATGTGAGCCAATATGGCTGCCATATTTTGGTTGAGGATGCAGATTTGGACCAACCTGGACTGAGGATCAGCTCTCGTTCTTTTGTCTACTGCTGAGTCTTGAATGCATATCTGCTTATTGTTGGCCAGAAGTGTATTTCGAAAACAAGTAGTACTTCTCTTGTCCTGTTTTTATTTGTGTCTGTTTCGAGATAAACTCTCATTTTCTTCTCATTTGAAGAAAAACAAGTCTGAGACAGATTTCCTTTTTTTTTCTCTCACAGCTTGGACAGAAAAATGATGCATCAGTACAGCACTTGACTTAATGTACTGATTTACTGCATTAGAGAGACAAGATTTTGACTTTCAGTTGCACCATCATGACTTTTCACAGCTCCGCTTCTGAAAAAACAAACAGGCATCTTTGTCCTCATCTTGTCAAACTGTTTCCTGTTCACTCAGTCGGTCCTTCAGCTCCAGGCGGAGTCGACAGGTCAGATTCCTCGCACCTGGACTTAAATATTAGGGGGAGGTGGAGCTCAGCAGGTAAGTTCCACACAGCACAACTCAAGCACTGTAATCATGAGTGCAGTTTTTTTTTTTAGATTACAGGGTTTTCTGTCCTCACACCGGCAGAAAGCATGAAGGGCGCTTTTACCAGGAGGCGTTGTTGAAGGGAGAGATAAAAACGTATTCTTTGAGTGTGTCCTGCAGGACTCTGCACCATCTCCCCCATCGTCCTCGTCTGTGTTAGAGAGGGTGGTAACAAGAGAAAAGTCTGGCAGCTAAAAGCATTCCTGCAGGGTCATCCTCATCGCCTCGCTCGCCCTGTAAACCCAGACTCTCACTCGCGGTCGTTTGTTTGCAGAGAAACTCTCAGAGTGTCGCCGGATCCCAACGCCGCCGTGTCGCTCACGTCTGCCACCACCTGATTTTATTGGACACTTTTATTGTTTTTGGGCCCGGCGAGGCGGACATGGATGCTGGACGCTTTAATTAAAAGTGTTGGACCTCATCCCAGAGGGGTTTTGGGGGAAGTGGGAGTGTCTGTGTGCCCTTTCTGTCCCAGTCAAGTCCAGCTACAGTCAGGTTGCCAGGTAGATGTGGTGAATACGTGTTGAACATGTATGAATCACACTGAGGAGCTAATCAAACTGTACACTGTAAAAAAACATCCATGTTATGCTTATATTCAGCTTTTAATATAACTTAATGAAAAATAGGCAGCGCAGTGAAGATAATTCTGCTTGTTTCCAGTGCAGCGTATGTGTTCAGGAATTTCAGAAAGTTGCGTTGTGTGATGTGAAAGGTGTCACTCGTAGTTACGAACTCACTGGGAATCATCACCCATTACATCTGATCCCTTGTTAATATAACAGTATTGATAACTGCAACTTTAAGATGGACAATTAGGCAATTTTCTTGTTTTGTCTTGTTTAGTAGTTCATTGCCATAAATTTGGGGAACGTGGGAGAAAGTCAAGCTCCGCAAACACTGGATCCTCCATTTCCCACAATGCAACTTGTAAGCATTTTTTCATTCATTTCATCAATTCCTCCCTTCCTGGTAAAGAGCCACGTCTTTCAAACTCCACTCCTCCATAAACTAAACTGGCCTTGATGTGTAAAATTAGTGGGGGTTCCCCTTTAATTGCTTTAGTAGTAGCGTTTTTGTACATACAGTACATTATTCAGCATAAAAAGAAAGATTTTAGGGCTCTGCAATAGACTGCCAGTGTAAGGTGTCTTATTTTTTACAGTGTGCTATCCATTGTGCTTCGCTGACACACATAAAAAGTTCCTCTGCTTCAATTTGTGCCAATCTGACTTTGGAAAAAGGGGAAAATATGTTCTTTCTGCACGGTGATCCGTCTTCAAAGTGGGCCTGTGTGTGCTGAGGAGGGTGGGGGGGGTGATAAGTGTTGGGGAAGTAGTAAATTTGAATACAATGACATAAAATAAAGCTGGTTGTCATGCTCGGCGGTTCTGCTCCGGCGGGCCTTTCTGTCTAAAGCTGCTCGACACAGTTCCGGATTTACCAAATCCTCCGAAGACGAAACGAACCCTGTCGCTTCATTGTGTGAGAGCTGCCGTCAAACAACCCCCCCCCCCACTCCATCCTCCCATCCTCCCGCTGGTCCTGCTCGCTCTTTCTCGATACAGATGGGGGAGGACAGGCAGGAAGTCAGGCTGCAGTTTGAGCTGTTAAGCATTTGGGGATTGGTTTCAATTTAATGCGGCGACGTAAAAAAGAGAGAATCAATTTGAAGAAGCTGGGTCCCCCGGGTCACCTGGTCGAGCGAGCAGTGGAAATGACAGAGAGAGAGAGAGAGAAGGGGGGATAGAGAGATAAAAAGCACAGACGAGAGGAACAGAGAGAAATAATTATGAGAAAACCTGCCATGTTACAAGGAAAGAAGGGAATATTAAATCTGCAAAATATACTTAATTAGCGTTGTCTGTGTTTCGTTCAAGAGATCTGTAACGTTTATCTCCAAATGGGAAAAACTCTAACAGGCTTAATGTGAAAATAGTTTAATGAGGGGGAAAAAAAACAATTTAACCAAGAGGAGAAGAATTAAAAATATTCCCAGACGGTGTGAAGAAAATAGATAATAAGAATAAAAAGAAAATGGCTTCATAACCTTTCCTTGGTTTGAAAAACTAAATAACAACATCTGGTACGAATTGCCACAGAGCTTCAGAAGGGGGGTTCAGTATTCTTTAAATATGTGTTAACATCAAATTAACGCTAAGAAAAGAAGGGAAATGATAATAAAAAAACAACAGTCAGGATGTAAATAGATCATTAGAAGATAAAAAATAAATATGATGACCAAACAATTTTACAAAACAATCCCCAGTCAACCAAACTAATGTGACTGTCTGAGCCACACTGAAGAGTCATTTAGATTTGACTTTGTTGCTTAAAATAAAGATTATCTTAAAACACATGAAAAAGAAGTATAAAAAGAAACAGAACTGCAGATCAGTCGACACACAAGTGGTTAGTGGATACTTAACGTTAGCCATGTCGTTCAAAGAATTACGCCCGTGACACAGCACCTGCCTGAACCTACTGCTTTTTATTTTGGCGCCCATGTTAACAGGTTAGAGCAGCCCCACAGCCGGCTGCAGCGCCGCTCATCTAGAGATTCATACTGTCATACTGACACCAGACCAGCAACATTACACCTTTCAGTTTCAGTTGCAACATCTATATCTTATAGAATATGTCACAGACATGAAAGAAAATTGAGTACAAGCCTCTAAACCTTTTTCTGTCTAAATTGAATATAAATGTAGGAAGATGTGTGGACACCACAGGCGTGCGAGCCGCAGCAGTTCAGCGAGGTAGCCGTCACGGCCGCTCAGGCAGGTGTGTCCTCAGTCTCATCCATGCTTGTCACCATTTTTGATTGGAATGGATTCTGGCTGTGGCCCCATTCTTAATCCCAGCACCAAACCTACTGGAATTGTTAAAAAAGAACTAGACGCGTTGGGTTCATCCACATCTTCATGCAAAGCCCTAAGGTCATGTGACCAGGGACTTCCTGTGGACATCAGGTCGGTTAGAAAAGTGAACTGTTTAAACACCATCTGATAACCAGACAGGCCTTTGTTGATGTTGTGTTTTTGTTTGTGGTCTTTTTACTCTCTGTGTTCATTGACTTATGAAGCACTTTGTAGATGCTCGCTCTGCAAGAGGCGATGTATAAATAAACTTTACTCAGCGCATCTCAACAGTCATGCCAGTTAAAGCTCATTTGAATTTGAGAGACGGAGGGATGAGGTGCTGAAGGATGTGCAGGCAGGAGGAAGGAGCTTGAATCAGATCCAGATGGCTCCACAGAAAGTGAGACGAGCCGACAGCCAAACACAGCGAGGACTTCAGAGAGCGAGAGACAGAGAGTAATTAAAGGTGTTTCTAAAGGGGCCGTTTGATGTAAAGCTTCCCAGCAGGACTCGCTTTCACACCGCGGACAGGAGGAGAGCTAACATGACAGTTGGCAATAAATCTTAAAACACTTTTATTTGTTCCTGCGCAGATAAACAAGCAGAGGCTTCGAATCTGACAGGATCTCAGAAATCTAAAAATACTCTGCGGTTTAATTAGGCCGATGATGACCCGGTGAGCTTTCAGGGGGGTAAACAGCCGCTTTCATGCCTCCTGCCTTTTGTTGTTGTTGTTTGGATGCAGAGCCACCTTCTCTCAGGTAACGAAGCTGCCAGAGCCTCAGGAGTCACTTCCACCACCCAAAATAAAAAAAGTCTTCTTGTTTTGGTGAAAGGGGCACCGCTACTGTTTATCTGCCAGCAATTAGCATGGCAAATGGCTTCGGCTCTGGCCTGCAGTCAGCGCGACTCAATCAGCGAATGCATTAGCAACACAAAGACAACAGGAAGGATGCAAAACGATGCAAAAAATAAATATAGACATGACAACAAAAAGCAGCTCAGAGAGAAACAAGATGTCGAGATAATGAGAGAAACTAATCAGCCGCAATGCAGATCTGCGGATGATTAGCTGCTGCGCAATTTCAACAAAGAAGAAGCTGAAGAAGGTAATCCTCGTCAGTGGTAGGCTTGAGCTTCTACTTGGAGGAGTAAAGAAACATTTAGACTTAATATAATCACAACATACAGCAAAACGTGCTCCAAATGTCTGTGAAGCAGGAAAAGAGATACTATAGTTTCCTTCTGCCAATATTTACTATTCAGGAAATACAGTAATTGAAATAAGTAAAGTACAGACACAAGTATCTGTTTTCATAGTCGATCATAAATGAGCTGCAAATGTGTTTTCACAGTGCTGTAAAAAACAGAACAGCTCTAAACAGTAATATAATGTGTCTTGTGTATATGTGTCTTCTGAAGAACAGACTGCTTGAAGATGCTGTAACTCTAAAACACTTCCAGTCGACATTTGAACCATGAAGGAGACGTGACGGAGCGTTGGCTCCACCTGAACGTGGTGCAGCCGCATCCAGTGGACCTGAGGGGTAAAACACAAGTCTTCCAGCTGCTGCGGGCCTGGCAGAGATGGCATAAAGATAGTCGAGTTTGTTTAAGTTTTAACCCCAAACATGCCACATCGAAACTAAGTCAAAGGGGAAAGCTAACGTGATAAAAGCACGAGAAAAAGGCAAAAATAAAATGAAGAATTAATTGCTGGAACTTCCCTTTAATTCTCATCTCACTCACTTTCCAACAGGAGTAGAAGGTGCATCAAACGTTAGCAAAAAAAAGCAGTGCTCTCTGATGGACTGAGTGAAGGTGGCGAACCCAGCGAGCCGTTTCTTGTTTGCTCTCCTGACGGCCGTGTCAACGCTCGCCGGCGAGAAACAGGATGTTGAATCAGGCCTCGTGTCTGTTTCCCCCCCGACTCGACTCGACTCTGTTACTGTCTCTGTTCAGTCCTGTGTACACAAATCTGCCGGGGAAAAGGCGTTTTGAATTGCAAACGACGGCGAGGGAGCGATTGGGGAGAAAGGAGGGAGTTGATGACAAACTCTGCTCCTGCCAGACGGGTTTAACATGGCGAGAAGAAAGCGTGTTTACAAACGATACGATCTGCAAATGGAGCGTCAGCGGCGAGGCTTTCAGGACGAAATGAAGTCCAGGAAGAAGAAGTGTCTGCTCCAATGGAATAAGATGAATAAAATTATAACGTCCGTCCTCTGCCAGGTTCTGTTTCTCTACTTTATCTCTTCTTCTTCTTCTTCTTCTATCCTTCCTCGCTGCCTCGGTGTGATTCCACCCCCTTCTTTCCCCATTTGTGTTTTTATTCCCTCTCCTCCTCTCTAATATCTCCCCCTACATCCTCCCTCTTCTCCTCCCGTCCCCTTCTTCTTCCTTTTCTTCATTTCCTTTGCTCTTGTCTAAAATTGAGAACAGAACAGCTGGTAATTGAAGATCATTGTCTCTCCTCAGGCCCTCAGGATTTGCAATGCCTCTCGCTGCAGCTCATCTTCGCCAGACAATTTTTTGGTCCTCTTTTTGTTTGCTTTTTTTTCTCCTCTTCTTCTTCTTCTTCTTCTTCTTCTCTCTCTCTTCCCCCATAAACTCCACAAGCCCCTTTTTGAAATTGGATTTTCATTTGAGATGGACCAGGAGCACCCGTCGTGTTTATGCCGCCTTCCTCCCATCAATTTTCCTTTCTCTTTTCTTCACTTCATTTCAGCCCGTTCTCTCCTCTATCTCCTCCTGTGAATAATCTCCTCTCAGTCCAGTTCGGACAGGAGCTCCATTTTCCTCCTGACGGAGGTTTAAAAAAAAAAAAATCACTCGGCAGTTTGGAGTCGGCCGCCATTCGCCGGGCGAGCGCGTTGGAAAGAGAAGAAGCTGAGAAGATCCTGATCAGGCAGACTGTGTTCCTGATTCTCTGTCGTCTGCTGAAGGTACAGGACGTTCTGACCTTGTTCAAAGTTCTGCACAAAGACACATAAGAAACTCCATTTTCTGTAAAGTTAATAACAAGTATTTAATAATGTGAGTTATTTCTACTGTTACATCAATTATTACGTCATATTAAAAGACTCCAAGACCTATTTTTGTCTCTGCAAACACTAAGATGACAAGCAAGCCTGTTTCTCAGAGAAAAGCTGAACTGCCCAACGAGGAATACCACCAGGTGGAAAGTAACTACTTATTTTTTTAAGTACTATACTTGAGTGTTTCCATTTTTGAAACTTTCTACCTTTCCTCTACTACATCTTAGAGAGAAATCTAAGTCTTTCTCTAACAGTGTCAATGCCAAAGCTTTTAAATAAATATTTTCTGTTCACGGTTTCACAGCTGGGACCAATACTTTTGCTAAAGTAAAGGTTTTGAGAACTTCTTCCACCATTGGGAAAAATACCACTTTAAGGAAGGAACATGACCTCATTTAATCAAGAAAGTGTTTTATCATATTTTTCCAATAAATTACTGCAAGTACATTTGAAATCCCATCATTTCTATTTAATGAGTTTGTCTCTCCCTCGATGAATAGGAAACAGATTACAGATTATTGTATAACATACTCAGACAGAGCAGGCTTGTGTATATTAAACTGGATGGTGCGACACAGCTAATATGATAACTTCCTCTATTTTGGACTCTGGTTCTACATTCTCTTAAAAAAGTCTACTATAACTATTTTCAATGGAAAGTAGGTAAAGCCTGCTTTACTTACATTACAATTTATATATATATATTTATATATATATATATATATATATATATATATATACACAAGCTTTTTAATAATAAAAGTTGGATAAAGTCAAGCTAAACTTAACTGACTCTAGCTAGCTTTATCATTAGCTATTAATATTTATTTCAAGCTGTTGTCATCTCGTGAATATGCATGGCCCCTCAACTCTCCCTTTAATTTCAAAAACCTTTCATATAGGTTTCTGTATAGACTGCTGAACTGAAGTGTCATGAATGGAGATGATAAAGGACCCTGGAATAAACTCATTCTCGTAAACTCTGTGTATTTTGAGAAAAAATGTAACTTAAATAGCTAAGTTAAATCGTTTTGCATTAAAACAAAAGGAGGAGTTCCCCGGACAAACAGCGGTGATCAGTGATTGCTCGTTAGGTACGCACATTCACAGCTCATGAAGAGATCCACAGCCTCATGAGAGAACACTCACTGAAACATACTGGCAACGGTCTTCAATGGACAAGAGTTAAGGTCTGCCCAAAAAGTCGCTAGGCCACTAAAGGGATCTTAAAAGCCGTCATATATAGTCACTAAGTTGGCAACACTGACAAGGTGGTTTGCTATTGGTCAACGATGCAAAATCACGTGTCACAGTTCACCAAAGATGAACTCGTCTTCGCCTCCACCAGCAAATCGTCTAATCTCGGTTGTTCCATCGCATTATATCACCTGCGGTCAGAAATTCTCTCACGTTACCTTCCAGGTTTTGGCAATTATATCACTGAGCCCTGATGAGTCTGCCTATAACCTGAAGAGGCAAATCAATAGAATCTGCACTGGTTTTTGGTCCCTCAATAAACGCTTCGATAAGTCATAGATCTTCATCTGGCTCATGACGTTTCCAAAACAATGTACATCTCAAAACATAATGACTATAAGCAACATGTGCCCAGTCTTAAAAGGTAATGGCTCCAACCCAAGGCAACCATTCATTTAAATTCAAAGGACAAAAGAGTAATCACTAACCTCAATAATGTACAATTTGGCACATTACCAGACTGAACATACATCAGTGCTGTACAAGGCCCTGAAACAAAAGTCTCCCCAAATATCTGGAGGAACAAATCCCAAAGAATTTAGCCCAAAGTTTGTGTAACCTGCCTTCTAATCACAGGAGAGAGTTAATTTTAAAAAGGTTTTGGACTTTTGGATGGTTTAGATAAGGCTACAAATGGATCAGTTAAACTATGAGTTTGGTGAGAGAGTTAAGACTTGGTGCACAGATTTTGTCGTCACTCAGGTGATTCAAGTTCCAGGAGTTCGCCCCGTTTCATTTGGGATTTCAGGTTTCTGGTTGCTATTAACCCTGTGGGTCTTTGTCAAGTTACTTTGTTTTAATCTGCTGGGAGCACCAGAGGGGCGGAGTGACTGCATCTCGCTTCATCTCGGACACATCCATCAATCATTTTTATATGCGTTCCTGTTATTATCTAAACCATCAATTGTCCTGTTCTAACCCTCGCCTGCGTCAGCCATGAAACATATTGGCTAACACTGTATGTCGAGCTAACCCTGCTCCGATCATCAACATGACTGGCAGTTTACGGCAGCATGAAATTAAAAGGATCTTGTTTTATTGCAGCGGAACATCACTCTCCGATCCGTGTGCTCGTCTCCGAGCTGGCGTGGCGTGGAGCGGTGTGCACGATGATGTCAGAGCGGACCGCCCGGCCGCCGCCCGGAGCCATAATAAACACGGCGGCCGGGACATTGCAGGATTCAGCAATCCAAGCGTTGAGAAATTAGCTTGTCTCTCTCCTTCACTGTTATTGATCACCTGACTTCCTTATACATTTCCACATAATAGGCAGCACTGACTTAATTAGTCAAAAGAGAGGCTGGGTAATTACATGTCACTTTAACAATGTGTTTTATTGCCTACAAGCTCTGGTGGTACCAAGCGAATCTAATGGTGGATTTAATGCAAAGTGGAATAGAGAGGGAGGGATAGAGAGAAGACGATAGAGGGTGTTAAAAGAAAAGGAATGAATGATTTTTATCCTACATGGCTTGTTATTTCTGCTGGATTTTGTTGAAAAGTTGGCAGAGCAGGGAACTGATTTTGGTATCTAAAGACCAGACCACAGCGGCTCTCTCTCTCTCTCGGTCGGGTAAAAAGGCAAAGTGGAACATCATGACGTGACTCTTGCTGTACTGATGAAATTAGCGCTGTGGAAATGTACATTATACTGAATTTATCAAGACAACAGGTAAACATGGAGGAAATTTTGAGTTTGCATTAACTGGGGAAATGATATGGAGCCAGGACAGTGACACTCACTGTAAGTAAATCACACCGCCCTGGCCCTCCCCTCAAACCCCTCCTCTCCACGCCAAAACGGTGACAGAAAGCTGAAACTGAAAACTACTGACACTGAAAAAAAACTGACTGTGTAAAAAACACTGTGACTGAAAATAGAGCGACATGAAGAAAAAACTGAACATTGTCATTGAAAAACACATCAGAATGCAAAAAATATCAAAATAAAATGAAAATGAAAATGAAAAACTGCCACTGAGGTAAATAAAGGCCACTATTTGAGAATTTACGGTATTCTAACTACATTATTGCTTTAAGTATCTAAAATGGACAGGGAAGAATATTGTTGCGGCAGATCTATTCGGGGAATGTTCAACAGGATTCCTTACGTAACACATACTTTGTGTTTCTATAGTCTTAGCTCGGCCTTCATGCTGAGTGAAATCTTAGCCTCTTAAACCTCACTGACCTGCTGCTGGGTCAGTCGGTACAAACTCACACTGTGCAGGCAAGCTTTCTGCAAACCTACAGAACTTTATTTTAAGGTCCAAAGTTTCCAAACCGTATCAAATCTGTCAGGATGAATTTTGTGCAAATGTGTCTAAAATGATGCACAACACATCTATAATATTTCCATTTGATTTGAGAGTAAAGCCTCATATAGCCTCAACAAACAGCCTGAAAAAGATAATATGTGTAACACTGTCAGTGTGGAATAAGGTGGTTTTTCCGACATTAAAGCTACTTAAGGCGTAAGAGTCACCGGACACCGGGTTGTTCATCTGGAAAATTTTACTAAACTATCAAAGCATGAGGCAGCTTCTATTTCTATAGGTTCTTGATTAGAGCAAAATATATATCACTCTAACCAAACACGTAATGTTAAGCATGTTCAGATGCATACAGTTAGTGTGTTAACATACTAATATTGGCACTGAAGTACAGCTGAGATGGATGGAAATTCTACAGAAATGTTTGACGCTGGATAAAAACTCAGCATTCATCTTCAGGGGATCATGACTGTACCACATTTAATGGCAGTTCATCCAATAGCTGTCACAATATTTGAGTCTGGGAACTGTTGGACCAACAGAAAGTTATTGCCATCTCATTCATCACATCACTAGTGTGCTCAAAAGTTTTTTAAAAAGCCACTTAACACCCTTTCTAGCTTGAACGAAATGCTTGATTTTCTCTGGAAAAAGGAAAACTGATGTTGCAACGAACACTAGACTAGAACCAGAATCGATTGACAGTATAATAAACTGACTGCACACATCATTTACTTAGTCAAAAAGGTGTTTTTTAGTGTAAAGTTACTCTTTAAAGGTGGTAGTTTGCGGAAACCTTTGAAGTAGTTTGTGCTTTCAAGTCTTGAATCTCACAATGTTTTACAATTACTGATTCAGGATTTCGTCTCCTCTCAGCCAGAGTGCTGAAACTCTCCATTCACACACTTCAAACTGCAAACCTTTGGTAACAATGCACGGTGATGCAGACTTCTCAAATCATTCTGCACTTTAAATTGTACCACTGCTTAATGAAATTTGGGCAAAACCAAAAGCAGACATGATGCTGTCAAACTACACAACTCAGGTTTCAAGACTGTGCCAGTTGTTTGTCACAGCAAACTGAAATGAACTGAAACCAACGATGAAAAGGTAGAAAACATACATTTATACAACAGTCTTTTAACAGTCTGACACCCAGAAAAGACGCCACAACTGTCCTTTAAAACCTTCACTGTCTTAATTGCCTGTTTCCTGTCAGAAGAGTCTCTTTGTTGGTCGAGTGGGAACGAAGCTGAAGCTCGTCGATAACGGCCGCTCAGCAGCCCGCTCTGATATCAGACAGGAAGTGAACAGCGTGATATCAATGCAGCTTCTGCCAACACTCTCAGAGACTCTGTGGCCACCACGTAGCCAGCCGCCTGCTGGCTCAATCACAGAGCAGATTGATTTTCCTTTTTTATTTTTACACTCGAATGGTGTCAAGCAAACACTGCAACACATTAGTCGATGCTAATTAACAAATGAAACAGAGAAAGCCGAAGATTAAGGACAGAACCACATGTCAGTGGCTCAGATAGTCTCTTTTATGTCACGGCCCCGCCCTCTTCCTCTTCGACAGGAGCTGATTTGATTGCCCTTGATTTTTTTTTTCTTTTTTGTCTCCCTACAACATGTCAGATCTGTATTTCTGGGGCAAGACCAGGAGGAATTAGGTTTAAAAAGGACTCACTCCATATTCAAAAACTCATTTTATCATGAATCCCTTCACTCGGAGCTTCACAGCCTGCGGCCACAGATAGATGGAGGGTTTCAGAGTCGTGGCCGCTGCAGTCTTCGCCCTCCCTGACAGTCTTATTTTTTTCCACGAGCCGCTCCATTTATTCGGAGGATCAGCTGTCAGTCCTGTCTGTCAGGAAGTTTTAAATGAGCTCGTCGACCTGGACGGCGTTTTGGAGACGGATTAGACTCCATATTTTAACTGCAGAGCCATCAGCGGGCCCTCGTATCACAGACGCAGTGGAGGGTAAAAGCCACCAAAAATGTTCGTTTTTTTTTTTATGCTGATGGAATGAATTGATTGAGTTTACATACATTAACATATATTATGGTGGCTTGAAGTGCCAGTGTTAGTGAAGAGAGGGTCATTTAAGGAAACTAAAAGTTGGCTGCGCTCACTCCGTTTTTACTTTCAAATACGGTCATTTGGAAAAGTTGTGAAAAACAGTGAAATCCGAGGCCCTCAGTTTAATTTCTTTGTCTTTCCTCATGTTTTGACATGTTGAAGGTTCCTGTCATTTTCTTCTACCAGGTGGGTGTCAGTCATGCTTGAGAAGTAAAGGCTTGTCAACCTTTAGTCAAAATTTAAATGCCTTGCATTGTTCAATTTAATTATACAACCTTTTCTTAAAACTAGCTTTTATCCCACCATGTGTGTAAAGCAAAGACACGCTCCAGTCCAGCCTTCAGGACTGTGTTGTTGTCCCTGTGTCTCTGCAATGAAGCTACTGAAGGACATTTTCTTAAAAAGAATAGAACAGAGTAGAACTTTGTTGTCCCATCAGGACAAGAAATATGTTTTAGTCTCACCAATAAAGACAATGAGTGCAGCAAAAACAATAAACATAATAAAAAGAAACAACATGCACAACAAATCATTAGCAGCATATCTGCAAACTGACAGATGTTCAGTGATGTTAAGTAATATTAAATAAATAATAAGAAGCACACAACTTACAACAAGGCTCGAGCAGATACACTTCAGGAGAACAGATAAGGAAGAAGCACCTGGAAACAAAGAGGCAGTTATAATATAATATGTGAAGGTTACAAAAAGATAGAATGAGCGGGGACAGAAAGCAGATTGTACAAATACAGATAAAAAAGGCTCTTCTGAGGGAACAAGGAGTGAAGAGAAGTGAGAGGGAGACTTTTCCCCAACAGACGATAAACACAAGGATGCTTTCCATCAGACTTTTATACACTATGTTCAGAACATTTTGAGTAAATCCAACCCCCCTAATGTCCTAAGAAATATGCTGTTTCTCACTTAGTACACTTCCATGTAGTACACTGTGTACACTATGTATCTTCTTCTTCTTCTCCTTCTCCTCCTCCTCCTCCTCCTCCTCCTCCTCCTCCTCCTCCTCCTCCTTCTTCTTGGTGAATTGCAGCCGGGCGGAGCATTATCGCCAACGTCTGCCTGCCATTGTCGCCAGTCAAAATATCTGCCGCCATGTTTGCTCACTTGACTTCAATTCTTTTACTTTTAGTGCGGGGTTCACTGCAACAATCGCAACCACGGCCGCCATTTTCATACGTTGGGGATGAGAAGTGTGCAGCGTTCCACACTTTTTCCACAGCTGTTTGACTTTTTGGGGGCTGTTTGTAGGAGAGTTGAGTCAAGGCTAAATTGATCCAGCCTTTGAGAAACATAAGAATGTTGCAGTTTTGTGCTCTGGATAATATTCAAGTTAATTTTATTTTGAGACAAAACCTATTAGAGTTTTGTTTCTGCTGATAGTGGCGTGCCAAAGGATTCTGAACTGCAGCTCATCTTTCACACTTTCACATATTTCCTGCTATAAACTTTGTTGTTATTTCGTAAAGTGGCGTTCAGCGTTTTTTCAAAAGATGACAAAGCAGCTTTGAGAGTGAAGGCCAAAAATGGCCCGTCATCTTTTTTAGGTACAGGAAACTCTAAATCGTGAATTTGTAGATTAATATGTGTTAATTATGTATGTTGTCTTGCCAACTCTTAGAATATATCAATATCTTCAATTGAACAACTCAACACACACACACACACACACACACACACACTCTGACCACCTCTCTCTGAAAATAGACTGATGTGTAAATGATAGATTGATGCAGGATTTGACATTGTGGATACAATTCAGCATCTATATTTGTGGTGTGTGTGTGTGTGTGTGTGTGTGTGTGTGTGTGTGTGTGTGTGTGTGTGTGTGTGTGTGTGTGTGTGTGTATATATGTGTGTGTGTGTGTGGTCGGTCTCCATCACATCCCATTAAATCTCTCATCTCCTCTTTCATCCTTTTCTTTCCTTTCCTCTCTCCTTCCTCCCTCCCTGGCAGGAGGGGGGGGGGGGGGGGGGGTCGGCAGCCTGCTCCCCTTCTTCGACTCCGAAACCCGACCCCGCCGCTGAACCACCCGCCGCCCCTCTCGTTACATCCATTAGCAGGTCCCGTGGGAGGGATCACGACCTCTGTTCCGGACAGGTAATGAGAGTTGTAGAGAAGTGGGGGGCGGAGCCTGTGTCCAGCTCACCTGTCAGCAGGTGGACGGCGGGCGGGGGACATCTTAGACCTCCGTTATCTAATCTGTTGTCTCCTAATGAGTCATTGAGACGTCTGTCCCCTCTGCGCGGGCCGAGGAGGGGCTGTTGAAGTCTTTGTGTCCCCGAGACTAATTACATCGTAGTCGTTTAGTGCGGGACAAGGCCTGGCTTCAGGTGGGAAAAGCGATCCGGCGGGGGAAAGTGTCTGGGCGGCTGCAGAGGGGGCGGCGGCTCCGGTTACCTGGTGAATCCCCCTGAAAACAGAGTGTCCTTGTTCTGGTCTTCAGGTGCGAGGCGGGGGGAGGAGAAGAGGGGTTGTTTGATCCGGCACATTCCTGCCCTCTCAGGCCGTCTTCTCAGGAGGATTAAAACGGAGGGACGCTGAACGTCTTACGGGTTTAAAGCGACGGCAGATCGCTCACAGCGCTCCTGGAGATTGGATGGCGAGGCTGCCGACAATCGCTTCTCTCAGGACTTATTTTCCTCCTCTTACCTTCCAAGTGAGAAGAAAGGCCTTTTGATAAAGAACTGCAAAAGCTCAGGCCTTCAAGTCTCAAAATGTCTTCTTATTTAAGTGAGTTATAATTATTATACTTTACACCTTTTGGACCTCCAGGTGGCTCCATCATCTCAAACTCATGCTGTATCAGACGCTGGCCAGATAATATTATTGTAAATTCTTTTTATTTTATATATATATATATATAACAAAATATCAAAAATAGGACAGACAGAGGTTGACAATAGTGTTGGGGTGAAACCATGTGTGATATGGGGGATCAGTAGGAGCAAAACAAAGAGAAAAACAAAAAATATATAAAAAAGGAGCAAAATAATCTGAAAAAAGTACATGCAATCAACAACTGGATTTGGTTGGATCACATCATTATAAGAATTGTCACCATTACTACCAACACCATCATATCATAGATCATAATGTACCATCTGTAGAGGGGTTTTGGTTCATCACATGTCCAGTACCAGTCAGAATCTGGCAGGTTTATTCAGATGTAGGTTTTTTAGGGTCCAGTCCTCACTGCTCATGGACCTTAGAGCCCCCTGCAGCCACCAGGATCAGGACTTGTTATAGAAATCTGACATTATATTTTATCCCTGTACACGCATCATAATATATCTTTAAATCCTCAGCTTTCTATAAAGTTTAACTAAACAAGACAGTTCAAACTCACGATTAAACATGCAGCTTTATTGAAAACATTCATTGAATATCTAATTTGCCAACTCCTGTCACAATGGATAAATGAAGCTCTCAAATTATCTGATGATTTGTTAAATCTTTATTTACATGCTTATAATAATTTATGTTGTATGTGTGTATCTGTTTATAGTATGTTGCTCCATCTATAGGTTCCCTGTGTCTGACCCTGTACATTGGGACTTATGTTATGTGTGCTTTATTTTAGAAAACTTAATGTAGATGCAATCCGCTAACAGGTTTAATGATGGGTAGACATTGTGTATGCAAGTATAATGTGTTCAAATTAAAATTAAAGACAAGTTCAACTTTATTGTCATCTGCATAAGAACCACCAGGAATCTATACAATTAAATTACTGTACAAAGACACTCAGAGTATATAAAAACATGATAGACATCCAACAGTCCACAGTCTAAAATATGCATAATGAGTAACTAAAAGCAGTGAATAACACATAATGTGTTATCTTGAAGCAAGTAGAAAATATACACTGAAAGGCCTGTTGAGTTGTCCCCCTTCCTGTTCCAGGACGTCACACTCACAACTCTGCCTGTTCTTAGCTTGTAAGCTACAATTAGCTTAGGAGCTAAATGAGCATTTCTGATATCACTTTGGAAAGTTTTTATTCCTCTCAAAAATAATACATTTGAAAAACTCTTTGACATGATTTGACACAAATTATATCTGCAAAAATGAATGGTGATTGTAATTTCAATTGGACTTTAACTACAGTATTAATAGTTTTGGGGATACATACACAAACACATATACAGCCGTTATATCTGCAAAAGGTGGCTACTCTGATGAGTCAGAAATAAAAAAAAAAAAATTGTTAAAAAAACAATTCCATGATTTTTTTTAAATCTCCAATTGTTTATTTGTTCTATGCTTTAATTTCAGAGTACATTGAAACATGAAACTGCATAAATTTCAATAAAAACTTTGAGCAAATTACTTTTATTTTTTTCTAAATTATTTCAATTATTGAATTTTAGAAATCAGGTTTCAGTTCAGTTAAAAAAATAATGTCCTGTTTGTGACGTGATCACTGAAGCTGAATGAACATCCTGCTTTACTCACCTAAACCTACAGCACAGAAAGAAACATTAATATTTTATTCTGAATTGTTCTGTTTGGAAACACACACACACACACACACACACACACACACACACACACACACACACACACACACACTCACTAACCTATTAGGCTTCTTCCTGTCTGTTCTCCCTGGTGTACGTGGCCAGGACTCCTTGTCTTCCTGTGGGGTTGGGGGGAATGAATAATAAATTGGTCTAAAGTAGAGGGAAATTATACAACATTATGCCATAGTGTGTCCACTCTAATGGCATGTGGCCCATTTTAATGGCTGGACCAGCCCACGAAGTGCCGCTGCCCCAACCCACCCCCCACCTGCAGCCCCCCAGAGTGGCTGTAAACCTGCTGACGGCCCCAAGCGAGCCATACGCCAGATTTATGGTTCACATTTGTTTCTGCCCGCCGCAGCAGAAAGCGGTGAGAGCTCCATTCGCGATACAGTAAGTCTCCCAAAACAAGCTGTCCACCGCGGGGCGAAGCACGGAGGAGTGCTGGGTGCTTTGCTGCGTCCGTGCATGCAAACATACATACACTGAGCCTGAGAGGAGGGGGGCTTTTATTCCACTAATATCAGGATTAGCGCTCCTCACCCTGATTTACCTATTAAATTAGCGCTTTATGTGTTTCCTTCCAATGAAGCTATATATATATATATATATATAGACATACATACAGTCATTTAATATAAAGAGACTGTTAAAATGAACCCACTGTTGGATATATGGGCCCTTCAGATGATGGAGTGTTTACACTATCTTCTGAATGTTTATACTCCTCAATCTATAAAATATAACCCGTAACCAGCAGATATCCCACTCGGGGCCTAGTTCCACTCCACTTGTAGCTGACCTTGGACCCATTAAATGGCCCACGAAGCCTACAAACCATTTCACGGTTTTGAAACATAAACACTGTAAATGGATCAAGTTTATATCCCATTGTTGTTTACCTCGCATACAAAAAACCCTGTACAGTCAGTACACATGGAACTTGCACAGGTGCAACATATAGTCACAACTTTACTGAGAACCTTTTAACGAACTCAGGAAATTGGCCTGAGGAACCAGGCTTTTTATACTTCCTGGGCCCCCCAATAAGTCCCTGCTCTGGGGTAAGTACTTTTCCGTGGCCCTGGAACTATTGGCACCAAGGCTGTACTGAACATTTCTGACTTAATATGTCAGTGGCATCAATATTGAGACTTTGATAGATGAAGAGTGAGCAAAAAAAAAGAGAAAAACAACACTAACTTTGTGATGATGTAGTGTTACTGACATCACAAAGTCGTGCAACATAAATTACAAAGAAAAATAATGGCCATCTTGTCATGTCACTGGCAAAACTTGCATCTCAAAGCCATTTGCTTTCAATCTGTTGTTGGTCTAATTCACCTAAGTTTAAGGTTATTCGGATGTAGTTAAGTTATTAAACCTATGAGTTAAATAGTGAAGTATTTAAACCCAGAACACAATGCTTTTAAAGGCTGCGCCATCTTATCAAATGTAATATTCTTAGATGACTTTAGGGAGTCAAGTCTTAGGCCCTGTTTACACCTGGCATTAACATGCGTCTTGGGTGATCCGATCACAAGTGGACAGTACGTCAGTTCACACCTGGCATTAACATGCGTCTCCACATGCGTCTCGAGTGACCACTTGTGATCGGATCTCACTGCCCTGCTCTACATCCAAATAAACACGTACATCATTTCCGTTTGCAAAGACCAAATGCCCTGTTATTTTTAACCGGTGGGAGGCAGCAATGCACTTCCTGTGCCTAGTCTGCTGGAAAGTAAAAGAAGAAGAAGTTTGCAAAGACCTTGGCGTGTGGGCAAAATCAAAACAATACAGACTGGGTCTCTTCCGTGGCGTGTTCCAGGCAAACCAAATCACCCAAGATGTTTGACGCACTCGTAATGTCTCTATTTATTGTTCTGTCACACTTTCATATGACATCGTTGGTGCACGAATGAGTTTGTACTTTTGCTTATGCAGAGGACGTCAGTTGAGTAGGCGGTCCTTCAATGTGGCCCAGGACACATTCGCGTACACACTGCTAAAAGAATGTGGCCATATGCACCAAAGACCACCTGTATGTGGTCTGAGCGATCGGATCTCAATGCGTCCTCAATGCGTCTTGGGTGCATTCACACCTGTACAGCTGTCCATTTGTGATTGGATCCCCCAAGACGCATGTTAACAGGGCCTATAGCAAGTCAAGTCTACAGATTTGACTCAAGACTTGACAGGAAAAACTACCATGTCTCGTATGGACCAGATAAAATCCTGAAAGAATATAAAAGAAGCTTTGGGAAACTCAAACTAAGATGTGAGAATGTTTCAGTTTTGTTGGAAGAAAGACGAATTACACAGCTTGAATAGAAAAAGTTACAATCCTCAGTCATTTTATAGTCACGATCTGAGACTGACTAGAATTTTGCTCATGAAGACTTTTGACTTGATTTAGACTCGTCCCAAAAGACTTAGACAGCCTCTACCTTTTAGTTCCCAGGCTTAATTCCTGCAACGATAGTTTGAAAAGAACCAATAGTGAACTGAGTTTCAGCCCATTTAACTTTTATGGAAACCAAATTGTACACGTTGTTTGAGTCTCTGTGTACAGTTACGCAGAGTAGCTGTAAATGGGGCATTTGGTTCAGTCAGGGGCCCTGATTGAATGGGTGGGAAGCCCCAGATGTTCAGTGAAACAGCAGTAGTAGTCCAAGTGCTTTCACTGGTGGTCTCAGCTCAGATCTGCTCCCTGTTCCTCTTCATTCTTCTCGAAGTGGCAGATCTGCTCAGTCATGAATGAGTTCATTACAGTGAGGATGAAGGCGGAAAGGAGGGGAGGAAGTGAGTGAGCGATTATATGCATCCCACCTTCCACTCCTGTTCTCCTTGATTAAGATGCATCTGCTGCGTCTGCTCGTGCCCCGGCTGCTTTGTGCATTCATCAACATCAGTTTAATGAAGTGATCAGAGGCTGAGATCAGACGCAGCCCAGAAATATTACTCCATTAGCCTTTCCGAGCTTTCTGCAAAACAGGAAACACTGACCCGAGGCATTAGGCTTGTTTTCTCTCACATTCTCCAAAAAACACTGAAGATGAATATGAAGTATAACTGATTACCTGCCCAGCCTCTCCAAACACAAACCCTTCTTTCCTGAATAAAAGGACAATCTTTTATCCCTGCACTTCAAACAGGAGGAGCAGAGTACGCCCCCCACCACCCCGCCGAGCGGCCCCGGCCTCTCTCTCGCGGCGATGATGTTAATAAACTGTCAGCGTGTGGCACTTTGTAATTGGGTTTGTGCCTTGTTTAACAAAGAGCGATTGGATAGTTAGGAGGGAGAGCAGCAATCTATCCGCCTCTCCCGTGAAATGAGCCGAGTGTGTCATCCATGAATGTGTTATCCCAGAGGAGCGGCGTCTGAGATGTGTCTGTTATCCCTGGTAAATAAACCGAGGCGCAGAGAAACAACTCCCCCCCAGCCCCCCACTCCTGACATCATAAAGTCTCTGTAATGCTGTCATAAACATGACACGTCTCACACAGTAACCGTTTGCACCGCTTCGTTCGGAACAAATGAGCCCACGGCCCTTATTTATGACGTCTTGTGATTTAGTGACAACGGTAAACCTGCGGCGAACAGGAACTCCATGTAGGTTACAGATATGACATGTTCAGGACACCGGGGCCCAAAGCCGGCATGTCCTACAGGCAGAAGCAGCTGCTGCCCTCTGCCTCCGACTTCCTTCAATTCATTTTGGTTTGGGACCTTTCAAAAGACGACAAAAATGCAGCCAAGAAAACAGCATTAGGGCAATAAAAACAACATTCATATGCCATTAATACTGTAGAGAGTTTTCTTTTAAACTCCATGTTGAGTTATTTTAAACTCAACATTCCCAAAGAAAATCTTGCCCATGGCCTTAAACACTTTAGAAACAGCCCTGCTTGGCTTTAAGTACCATATCATCCAATAACCTGACTCGAGCTCTGACCAGTCAGTTTAGAGTCCATGTGACTCCAGCAGTCAAGCCCCCCTCTGGTCACGTCCTGCTGTGATAAAGCCATCAGCCACAGGCTCCTGCCTCACCCCCTGCCGCCGTCATTGCCGGTAGAGACACAACCCAGTGAGGGGTGATGGGAGATGGTTGGCAGCAGGTGACAGCAGAGAGAGTTTCCCCCCACAGGTGACATCTCATCCCTGAAGCACTGACGCCTCCTTATCACCTCTGATATGGAAAAAACGCTGACGGTTCTCCCTCACCTGAATCTGCAGTTTTTCACCATTTATACGCTGACCGAGTTCCTCCAAGAATACACTCCGTGGGCGTCAATGGGTAAAAAAATAAAACATCGTCTTCATACTTTTTTGCATGCAAGTTCGGTGCAATAACAGCAGCGCGATGCCTTATGGATGAGGCGTAACCGAGCTGGCATCATGGCCGGTGTCAGGGCAGTGTCAGCTGGCAGGAGCGATGCCAGGAGGAGGAAGATGAGGAGGAGGGGGAGGGGTTTGACAGCTGTCAGTGATAGTTTCCTGTACAGAACCTAGGTGACAGCCAGCAGAGCCGACCGGTCTGCAGCGCTGACAGCAGCCAGCTTCTCCGAGGAAAAGAACGAAACGAAGATATTCTGCTGCCAGGCTCGACGAGACGCTCAGCTCACAGCAGCAACGGCCTCGACAACCTCACTGCTGACACTCGAGTGTCTAAAGATGCTGTGTGTGTTTCAGGCTGTAATATGGGGAGGCCCAATCCTGACAGAAAAGAATGAATAGATAAAAGCTGGGTATGATATTACCTCATAAGTTTGACCTAATAACTTATCATGACCTAATAAATCAAAACATCTTATTTAGTAATTCAGGTGAAGGTTGACATGCAGTGTAATTAGTTATGCCGTGTCCCACTATATACATACAATATTTACTTGTGCACTAAATTAATGTACTTATTACCAGAGCTGTAGACTTGACAGTCTCGAACTTGACATAAAGTCAGACTAATGTCATTAAAATGAGGACTTGACAGTAAAAACATTCAAGTCTCAAGTTTCGTCCTGGTAAAACCGTGGACTTGTCCAGTGACTCGAGACTTGAAACGGACTGAGACTTTACGAGACTTGTAGACTGACTCGAGACTCATCACAGACTTGTGGACTGACTCTGGACTTGTCAACAGACCTAAGACTTGCTTCAAACTTTTCGGCTGACTCAGGACTTGTCTCCGAGTCAGGACTGACTCTATCACTGACTTGTTGACTGACTCGAATTTGCCTCAAAGACTTAAATCTCTGATGTTTTTTTTTTACTAACAGGAACTGACGCAAGACTTGCATTGAATGGTGACATTGGAACGCCACTCCCAATTAAACTTCAAAAAGTGGAAAGAAAAATATTTTTCCAATGATTTTTTTCCAAAGATTTAATGCTTATTTTTACTTCCAGAAGAAAAAAACAACTTAAGAATAAATAAATATTTGGTCACTAATGGGAGGTAAGGTACAACAGTGTGCTTTAACAGCTCACTCAAAACTCAAGTGGATTTATTCTGCATTCTGACATCTTTGAGTAAACTCATTTGTCGCAGATTCAAAAAGTCCTCAGAATTAGTATGAGGTCTGGGTTTGGGACCCAGCTTTAGAGTTTAGAGGATGACTCATCATCATCATCATCATCATCATCATCAGGTGTAGTGACAGACGGGTGTGTTTGCCCTCATATGTTTCAGACCTCAGTCCATCACACAGGGGTGAGGCTGATGGGCCGATGGTGTCAATCACCTACAGTTCTTGTCTGACTTCCTGCCAGCTCCATCTCATCCTCAGTCAGGATGAAGAGCTGAAAGAATGAATCAGATCCAAATCTATTTTTTTTTCTGTCTGAGATTTCCAGTCTGATGCTGCACTCCAGATAGCAAGCCTCAACCTCAACTCTCCCAGGACTGAGCAGCCCGCCTGGCAGCAATAACAGCAGAAAACTAACTTGTTAAAAGTCTCAGCCATCACTCAGCCGCTCTGATAGACAAAATCCATCTACAGTAAATACCAAGGGCACTGCAAAATGACAAAATCTAAGAAAAAAAAACAGCAGAAGGTATGACAGAAGTTTAAATTTCTTTTAGTCTTCCTAAAAAAAAAAGATCTGGATATTCAGCTGCTTCTGGACCACGGTTCTGACTACTTGTGTATGTGAAAATAACACATTACATTTGATTTGTGTATAATTCTACGGGACTCCTTACTTACATATCCTACATGCACACAAGATGAGAGACACAAACTAGCTAAAGTGACATTTTCTGAAAAACAAAAATGGCTATGTAGAAACATAATGCTAGAAACCTGTTGCTTTATAATAGCTAGCTGTTTGTCAGGACCCAGCAGTCACACCAGCATTCATAAAAGCAACACAAATTGACAAATTGCAAACTATCATATTAGCTGTATCGCCTGTCCAATTTTATATACATTTCTTCACAAAAGCAGCTTGGTCTGCAGTCAGTCGTCACAAATGCAAATACATCTCTTCAATAAACCACTCTTACAATCTGGTAGCAACTAGCTTAGCAAGCCACCACTGTTGTGGCTGGGTAGGGCTAACATGTAGATAGCTTAGCTTGCCAGGAGTCACTATGTCGCCAAGCTTCGAGCACCACTATTGTGTGTGATGTGACAGGGCACTTAGTGTGTTACCAGATAGGGCAGTAATAGTACTGGGTGTTTGTCAAATGTTGCTAGGCGGTTGCTGTGAGATACTACAGTGTCTACAGGGGTTACTGAGTTGTTTTTGCTAGTGTTTAATTGTCCTGATACAATTAATCTTTTATCTTGAAGGATAAAATCCTGTGGTCCTCACTGTGAAAGGGGGAAGGTAAGATGACATATCTCTAAGTCAGGTAAGACAGGTTGAAAACATACAAAAACAGACTAACGACACTGTTCTAATGGGTTAATTATGTGTGAGCCCGACATGCCCTTTTGCAGTGACTGTCTCTAAACTAGAAGATAATGAACACAAATGCCTGCTAACTAGATTCACTTCTACTCTGCTTTCATCAAGACGTTCCACTCTGCAAACGCACAGCTGACTAACCTCGTTTTATACCCCAATCAAGGTGATAGCTCACACCTGGAGGAGGGTGTGGTCAACCTGAGAGGAGGAACATCTTTTTTTATCATAAACCTAACCCTTACTTATCATTATCATAGGTTCATACACCAAGATTTCTTTCCTAAAACTCAGCCAGTCCACTCTTGGTCTTTCTTATATTTGTTACAAACTGCTGTGGACAGGCTTCACTCCAGAGTGTCTCCCTGCAGGAGCCTGAAGGGCGGACTCAGATCGTCAGGTAGACTCAGCTCACCTGGTCCGACTTCCTGCTCCATCATACTAAGTAGCCAGTTTGGTTTTATTTATTTTATGTGTTCGGTCTAAAAAACATTTTCCAATCATTCATGCATCAGACATCCTACATGTTTTCACTGTGGTTTTGTAGATTTGTTTCTCTTCTAGTTTGTCAAAAACGAACCTTTATAAGTTACATCTCATGTGTGGTTGTGATTGTGAACACGCTGAACTTTCCCCTACACTCATTTGCCATTTTCTAAAAGTTGGTCCTACTATACTGAGAGTTTTGGAAAAGCAGCTTAGGTTATTGTGCATTTAAATTGATGCATTTTCTCCACAAATGTATAAATCACAGCTTGCATATTTTCATTTTCATTTTTCCTAAATGTCTCTCATGATTGGTTAGGGTTAGGGTTAGCCTAACCCTATTAGATTTCTTTTTCTTTTCTGTCAGATTTGTTTCTTATGTCTTTATAATAATGTTTGTTCCTTACTGTTCAGTGTTTACACAGTCGACACAAACAGCATTTGGATGTGCAGCTGTGCAGGTGCATGGTTTCACTACATTTTTGTGTAAAACCTGTTTTCAAATCAAAATAACTCTAATGTAACCCCAAATACGACAAGTTCTTCATTACTGAAATGAACACTAAACAAAATAAGGCAAGGCAATTTATATTTCACTTTTAATACTCAAACACAATTCACCATGCTTTACATAATGCATGAAGGAATTAAGAAATAAAAGCACAAGTTAAAAGAATAGAAATTAATTTAACAATAAATGAAAGGCATGAAAGGGAGTTCACAGATTCAAGGTGGATTAAGCCCACTAGCCGTCTACTGTCTACTCTGCTGATAGCAATTTCAGCAGTTTTCTCAAATAAAAACACAATGTATGATGAACAAACTCAAATGCAGAGAAGCATTAAATCACAACCTGCAGGAGAAACTTTGAATGCTCTCCACTCTGGATAAATGTGTTTTCTACACCTTAAAAAAATGTATGTTAATTAAAATATTGAAAAACATCAAAAAACTTAAACCACCACATGACTCCGTGACCCCGCCCCTCCCATCATGCTCAGGTTAGGCCTCTGGCCATCATTTGACGGCGGCTCCTCGGGGCCAGCGGCTCCTGCAGCAGCAGGACGGATGTGGAGCTCATCCAGCTCCGTCACTGCACTAATCCGCCATTCTTCCACTGAATGGAGTATTACCATAAACGCTTGGCAGCGGGAGGGGGCATTGTATTCCAGAAAATCTGTGAGCCTCTCAAATGTGCATTGTTGAAATTCACCTGTTGCCTGGGAGATGAGAATGGACCATTCCCCGCGGCCGGGTCCATTATGTAATGTACTGGACTTTGGGCTCCTAAAGCTCGGCCCCGGAGGCTCGTCCAGTCAGGCAGGACGTCTCTAAATCGAGGAGACGAGCGGTGCCAGGAAGCACGGGGGCCGCTGTGCATCGGGCTGTTTGGTTTAATTGAATTGTTGCCTGTTGGCGGCTCACAAATGAAAGCTTTGCTGCTGTTTCAATTGTCTCATTTAAAGGCTTCGGCTGGTTTGGATTCTGCTGCTGAGAGTCGACTTCACAAGTTACTCTCGCATTCAAAACCCCTCTGCACCTTCTGCAACACTTTCCCCACAGGTTAGGGGATAATTAGTAATTACTAAATTCATTAGTAAACTCTAGCATGTTGTATTGTCTTGACTGTCACATCACGAGGTCATTGTCATTGCTGCCATTCTTGACCAGGGAGTTTTTTCTTCTTCTTATCTCAGTGAGGTTTTCCTGGAAAATAAAATAGATTCTGTCCAACACTGTCATACTTCTGTTCACAGTCAGTGCTGGTTTCTTCTAACCATGACCAGAATGTTTCCCTTCAACCATAACCAAGTATTTTTGTGCCTCAACCTAACTATACTTCAACCAGAGAGTTGGCAGATCAGAAAATGATCCTATGAATCATTTCTGGTCATGTGCGTTTTGCACTGACAAACGATGTTGTCCTGCCAGTAGGGGTGTCTCCATTGGAGTGGTGCTTGTGTCCACTTAATGAATGTTTTGGTTTGGTCTCCACCAGCTCATGAGAAAAATATGTCTCTTTCTTCACCAGCTAGTCTCTGTCTGTCTGAGCAGTGGGTTTATCAAAGATTATTTGATGAAAACTGGAGTCTGCTGCTGCTGGAGACTGAACCAGATAGGAAATGTGCCACAAAACCAAAACCAGAGCTCCGTGGAGCTGCAGAGTAGGTGAGAACTCTCTGTGGGTGAGTCACATAGTCTTTTGATTCATTGTTTATACAAAAAATATTAAATTAGTGCAGTTTTAAAATGTTTGTCTGTTATGCTAGTAGGGCTAATTATGTTAGTGACCAGTAATTCCAATTTATCTTGGTGTATCGAAGCTAACACCTCATCAGTTGCTAGCTACACCTGCAGGCCAAAGGGCCCAATGTTCTGATAAAAAAGAAAACATCTGTCAGATTAAAGGATTAATAACAGCTGGACAAGCAGGTCCACATTTTGACACCTGGTCGTGGTAACGTGCCGTGAAAGGTCATGATGCAGCAATAAAAGAGGAGATGATCGCATGCTAATGTAGCTAACGCATGTTTTACGAGGTAGAAAAGGCATTCAACGTGTTTCTTAGGCCTGAGATGTAATGTATGTAATGTTTTTTTTCTTTGTTTTTAACAATAAAAATCCTAACGTCCTTTGTGTTCCACCTCCTCCATTTTGTCCTGAACGTAACATACACTTTTTTTGAGTTTTTCTTGTCTATCTTAAAGCTGTAAAATGAATTTTCAGAGAGCAGCAGAGCAGCTCTTTTCTCTTCTCTCATGAATTTCAAACTTTGAGACTAATGAAAAGGAGTGAGGAGTGAGTCTTCACTTCAAAACCCTAATATGAGATGAGAGCAGGAACGCAGGAAGCAGCTCCGGTGTCTCTAAAGCGTCCGGGGCAACGACTATCTTTTTGTTAAAGCGTCCATCAAATAATCTGTTTCTCTCCTTTCATGTTCTCACTGTGGAAGGAGAGGAGATGAAACGGGAAGTCAGGGATAAATCAGCGCACGTTCCCTCGGCCGTATGCGTCTGCATCTGCCCACAAGATGAAATCCTTTTTATCACAATTTAGGGGCCGAGCGGTGCAGTTATGAGAATTATAGCAGCACTTCATGTAGACGCGCCGTTACTCAAAAGCGGCGGGACATCCTCCAAGTAGGTCCATCTTTTATACACAGAGGGGAAATTGCATATTGATTGCAATCCGTGCGTGTTTGTGAGTGTATGTTTACTAGCATGTGTGTAGAAGAGTGTGTGTTTCCAGTGTCAGAGCATGTTGCCAGTTTTGATGACGAGCCAAAAAGAGAGTGAGGGGCTGAGAGAGAGAGAGAGAGAGAGAGAGAGAGAGAGAGAGAGAGAGAGAGAGAGAGAGAGAGAGAAAATTGGAGTTCAGAGAGACAGGGAGGGTTATCCCCAATGTCCACTTCATTCAAATCAATATGTCAGTGTTCACCAGATTGTGGCTCTTTTCTCTGCTCTCTGATCTTTATGCGCTGGGTAGATTTTTGCCGGAGCAGGTCACGTATCTTAAGTGTGAAATTCACTTGTGAATGTATAGAAATGTCTATATTTCCTGACAATTGACTTAAAACTAAAAATTCATGATGCATTTAATTTGTTTCTGACTTTGTCTTTATGTACATGCAGCAAAATTAGATTTTCTTGCTTGTAAGCAGGAAGAGAGGCAAGACAGGTTTCATCTCTTCTCCTTCCACAAAAGGTTTTGCTGTTTGTCATCGTGCGACCCCATCAGAGGGCCTCAGCCCTCATGTTGGGAACCTCTGGACTAAAATACTGAAAAACATGAGAATAAAAAAAAGTTTCCTGTCATTTAAACTGAGTGGATTCTGGGAAATGACGTATGAAGTTTCAGGAGAAATTACACTGTAAAAAAAAAAGATGTTTAATTTATAGAAGTTAAATTTTTCATTCTATCACATGTCGTCCGAAATCACTACTCCCTAAACAACAGACACTCGGTAGTAAATTCAGATCTCAGATGTGTGAGTCATCATTTTGCGTCATCACTCACAGGTGTATTGTCACATGACTTTTTGCATCTATAAAATGTAACACATTGCATTATGGGATTGTTAGCAAGTAATGCCATGGACACTTTTTACATTTCATTGTGGGATTTTTTGAGGGCACTATATAGAGAATAAATGTTGCACTCAAATAAAATGGCGGACATTAAATATACAGTAGTGCACTATATAGTGAAAAGGGAGTGATGTCGGACACAGCCAAGGAGAAAAAACGAGCGGGGGAGGGATATACAGGAAATACAGATAAGACACCACAAAGCATCTGTTGCAACATCTAAATAAGCTTCAAATGTGTTCCTAATATACATTTAAAACACTAACAATGTCAGTAAAACAACTCTAAACAATATTAGAAATGTCTTCGGTGGAGGACAGACTGCCTGAAGATGCGAAAGTCTCTGAAACGCTGCAAGTAGACATTTTAAGTGCGACCTAAAAGTGTCGAAACTAGAATGTGACTCAGCCGCATCCAGTGGACATCTGGGGTGAGAAAGAGAGAGAGAGAGAGAGAGAGACTAAAGGCCCCAATACGTTGTAGGATTTCAGTTTGAAGTCTTTGGTTGTCAATCTAAAGCATAAGAGAGACAGTAAGAGAATGGAGGTTTGGTGACAGTGACAACTTGTGGGACTAGTCGGCGAGTTACTGTGACTAACCGGTCACATGCTAGTGCTAGCCAGCCACAATGAGCTACTTATTTTTCATTGTTTCAACAGGAAAATCCACTCAGTATCTTTACTGCTTTCCATGTCCTGGGTACATATATTAAAATCAAACATTACAAACTTTCTGCACAGTCTGTAAAAGTGAATAAGTGTGCTACTATCCATATTTCACTTTATATTTGCAGACCCGTTTAACTGATTCCAGAAAGTGGCACCACTGGCTTGCTATCTGTCAGTTAGTCACTAATAAGTAAACTTTTTTATTCAACAGGCATATTGGATATGTGCCCTGTGTGAGTGGTGTGCTGGAGTTTGTGTAGTCTGTCCTCTTCCAGGTCTCCACGGTGGAGAGGACGTCGTGTGGCTCAGGTCTGTTTGCCGACACCTGAAGTAGCTTGACGTCCTCCCGGATCCATATTCTTCATATGTGATACAATCTAGCTTATTCTCCAGCACAGTTAGTTTGCTATCGGTAAGCAGCACAAATGTGTGTCCAAAGTTCCCCAAAGTTGAAAACTCTGTGCAAATTGACTTTGCCTTGCAAGTGAATCAACTAATTGCGTTTGATTCCATTGAAGTAAATTGATCGCTATCTGAAATCTTGCTGCTGTGACTGTACACCTATGGAGAGAGACAAAGAGAGGCAGACAGGGAAAGAGAGAGAGAGAGAGAGAGAGAGAGAGAGAGAGAGAGAGAAATGGAGAGCAGAGGGACAAAGAGGGAGATGCAGAGAGGGGCAGGGAGGATGGATGATAGAGAGATGGAGTGGTTTGAGGGGGTGGAGGAGTGGAGGAGTCTGTTTTCACTCTAATCTGTTTACTTTGCAATTTGTGTTTTCAGAGCGAGTCCATTCATTCTGCTTAACCTGACACTTCACTCACCGACAGGAAGGGTGTGTGTGTGTGTGTGTGTGTGTGTGTGTGTGTGTGTGTGAGCGAGCGAGCGAGCGAAAGAGATGGAGAGAGAGATGAATCTCATTTGAGACTAGCTTTTATTAAGATGTGTGTGCCTGCATCTATATACATGTGTGTGTGTGTGTGTGTGTGTGAAGCTCATTTACGTCCTGTCTTATTGTAATTGTGTTTGTTTTTTTATTTATTTGTGTGTGTGTGTGTGTGTCATGTGAGCGTCCATTAGCGGTGCAGGGTCTGACTGTAATTATTCAGCAGTGAAGCCATTAGCTGAATCAACAAACAACAGGCCGTATTATACTTCCTGTGTCTGTGTCCGAAATCAGTCACTCATTCACTCTAAAGAGAATTCTATGTAGAGGCCAATATAGTGTGTTTATAAATGAAACATCCTTCTGAGTAGTTAGCTCTCCGTGTATCATACGATGCACTGTGAGATACTTTAAAAATGGTCAATGCACCACACGTCAGTGCTGAACGATTTCAGACACACTATCACTCTCTGTTTGTGTCAAATTTGAGTTTGCTTTATTGACATGGCTGTACTGAACTGAACTTCCAACTTGGGAGTGCTTATGCATTATTATTTCAAGATGGTTACCCACACTGATAGCCATGTACTGTACATCATTTAAATAGCTTAAATTAGCTACTTTTGTTGTGAATGTTTTAAAAATTCAGGTGCATCTCGGGATTAGAACTAGGAGGCATACGTGAGCATTTCTCCACACTCAGCTGCTCGTAGTTACGGTTTGAACAGTATGATATGGACGCAGCATTAGCGCTGCTCCCCTTAGTTACTGTTGGTACCATGCATATCACGTTCAAAGATGGCGTCCCATTCAATCCTATGAAAGTCGCTCAGTTTCCAACTGACTCATTTGCACACGATGGCTACATTCATGATACGAGGCTAACTTTCCCCAGTGTAATGATGCTAAAGCTAACAGGTCGCTGGCAAAAAGTCTGCATCCCCACCTGTTGATGATCCTTATGATGCCACGCATGATAATGTTAGCAACTTACATGAGAGCAGACGAACACACTGTTTATATTTAAAGTCGACAAAAATTATGCAACCCTAAAAATTCTTAAGATATGGAGTATCACTCTTACTACAGCCCCATGTACACTGCTTCGGCTTGCTAAAACTAATTTAGACTACCCGATTGCAGGTCTATATATGGACTGTGTGGATACAGAGGAATAAGCTACATCAGGGTTTGGCTACACAGGCACCACTTTTTATTAGGATCAGTTCTTTGTTGGTGTTTGTGTTTTTTGGGGATTTGTTGACAAGAAAGATATGGTTATTTTCTAGTAATTGTCCGTTGTCAGATTATGATGTTGTGCATGTGAACGCGGCAGGTATCGGCCTCTGGTATCTGGTAAGCTAACAGAGTGAAACTGCTCTGACAAAGAGTCTCCCTGCAGAAATGGAGGTAAAAAGCATATCGTGATAACTCTCGAGGGCCATAAAATGTGCAGTTATAACTTTTCTTGAGGTAAACAATCATATATTTTTCAATGTGGAAATGTTTGAACAGTCTTGTCTTGGCCTGAACTCCCCTTGAACCTCTCACGTTATATATATTTAATGCTGCAGTCCGGCCGGACCTGCCTGTTTCTCCGAGTTTCAGAGGTACAGTAGACAACAGGGCGCTCGCTCAGGGCGATGGACGTGTCGAGGAGCTGTAATCTGAACACTCGCTGCTGCAGGAATCAAAGGAAACCAGAGGGGAAGACGAGACAAGGTGAAGGACACTGCAGGAACAGATCTACCTCGCCACAAAAAGAGAAAAAAAAGAAAAACTGCTGTTCTTTGAAAGCAGTGAGCGCTGTCAAAACAGAGGCCGGTCAAACAGCTGCTTTGTCAACAGCCACACGGAGCGTTCCTTCTGTCGAAACATCAGTCAGAGCAGTGAGGGTAAACTCCGGCGTGACGAACGCTCGCGCTTGGTGTTACCTGCATGCAGCTCAGAGGCTCTGACAGACTCTGTTTTCTTCACATCACTCCGATCCTTCTCACACTTCTCCTTCACTATCAGACGGCTGTTTGTTATATCGAGTGTGTCAACACTGAAGAGAAAACCTTGAGTTTTCCTTTTTTTTGATTGGGTGAAGCGGGAGCGGGTTGTAGTTTCACAGCGGTGAATGATGGGCCTTGGTGAAAAAGTACAAAAGCATAGTCGAGCTCTCAGCTATGCAGTCTGAACAGATTTAGTTCAGATTATCCAACATAACATCATCTCTGACTGATGTGTTGGATAGTTTGATGTCGATTTTGATTTTAAAGTGAGAAAAGTGCATACAGAAGTGTCTGTGGTGTGAAGATTATTACTATTAAGCTTATTTAGCTTTTTTAAATTAACAATATATAAAATTACTACGTGTATGTGTATAACCCACAGAGAATTATCACCTGACTGCAGTTCATAGCGTCTCTATGGGTGGCAACTTTTAGCATTTTCATTGTTTTGGTTTTCCATCCCACAACTTTACTGTTTTGGTTCACTCTCACCACTCTTGAAGCGTTGTTTTCAGCCCCTGCAGGCAGCTGTTTTCAGTAAAAAAGCTCTAAAAAGCCACCTGTCTACTACCTGCTCAGCAGCAAACAGCAGACAGACACAGTTAGAGACCAGCTGGTGAACATAGTGGAGCATTTAGCAGCTAAAGAGCCAGATATTTCCCTCAGGAGCTGGTGGAGACCAAAAACAGAGCTAACAGAGAGGAAATACTGGACTTAACACTCATCATTAGGACACAAACACGACTCCACATGAATGATCATGTTGCTCTGTAACTGCTGGATGTGGAAATAAGACACTGTATGCTAACAAGCTCGCCACATCATCTTAAAAGATTGATAATATGTCAGTGTTGTGTTTACAGCTGGTTTCTGCTGCCCTTAAGTGGCCAACTTTTACATGTACAATTTAAGAACTTGAACTATTTCCATTTTGTAGATTTAACACTTTGATTTCACAGGAAAATAAAACACTCCACTTATTTGAACATAATACAGAATGCATAAAATAAAGTGAGCAGAATAATAGTAAAAACTTGATATATTAAGATGCACAATATAAGAGACACATAACCGTACATGAGGCTTTTAAAACAAAATACTTTGCAAAGGTTCAAACTAGCCAATGGTGTATTGTACCATCGTTTGACGATCTATTGTATATCTACATGATTCTGATGCATTAATGCAACATTAGACACACTCTCAATGGAACCATTTTTCACAGTGTGCACACACCAATTGCTTCACAGTACTGATCTTTGAGGGAAATGGCTATTACATTAGCTGTGTTGCATCTGATTTAATGTAGCCCTGCTCTGTCGGCAGTATAAACTGTCCACACTGTGCTGCAGGTGAGCTTCATCAGAGCTTCGTCATCAGAAAATAGTCGCTCACACTTTTCATGTTTAACTTCTGGAATACACAGGTTGGTAATTGTTGGTTATTTGTGCTTGATAGAAACTACATTTTCCAAGTTGTCATCTTGAGAAAGATGAAATATTACAAGAAATATGACTGTGGTAAAAGGAAAAGTAAAGGTGCTCGAAGTACTCAAACTGAAATATGACCAAAGAAGGAATAAAAACGCTGCCAGGTAGCACCTTTTGTTGTTGTAGCATATTTTTTATCTTTGTGAGTGCTGAGAAAAGTTCAGGCTGCTGTGAGCTGGTTTACTGTGAGTCTGTTGGGCTGCAGAGCAGATGGAAAGCCCTGATCCTGTTGAAGTGTTTCTTCCTGCTGTAGAAGAACTGCAGTGTCAGTCCTCAGACAGGAGCGAGGCCTCAGATCAGACACAGAGACCGTCAACGGGACACGAACAGCTGGACATTCAGCTGAAGCCTCCAGTCTGAGCTGAAGGTCCTCGAGAAAAGAACTGAACTGTCACATGTGGACAGTTTGAGAGCTGCAGCAGGTGAAGGATTCAAACATCTGTCAGGACAGAGCTGCTGTCTGACTGACTGATGGATCGACTCGCATTTATTTCCAGAGACAGTTAACAGCTTTGTCTTACAAGAAATAGAACGGATGAAAAACAACTTTAAATTTTATTGTCTCCATTACAAACGATTCATTTTTGCACCGACGGTGACATTACGCGAGCACTGCTCGCAAAAGTACACACACTTTAAGATCCATAAAATCAAGGTATGAGAGAGGACATAAAGCAGAGAGAAATAAAACACACACAGTAAATAAATGTAACGATCGTGGAATAAAAAAAGAGTCCATAAATACAACAGATAGCTAACAGTTCAGTTCAGACAAACTACTCAATAAGAGAAGTTCAAACTCAGATAAAGCTTTCAAATTGGTGTCCACAGTTTATTTTCACTACTTTATACCAAGTTAAAAGGGCCACTCCGTCAATTTAACATGTCAAAGTCAGTTTACAAGTGGTTTTAGAGAAGTGCTCAGCCTGTAGAAATAGCTGAATGATGTCCTCTGTGGTTCTGGTCGAGCTTTGTTAAATCTACGGGGTGACAGCTTGGCCTCGGCTTTGAGACCACAAATCTATCAGAGCAAGCCTGCAGTACAAACATGGGGTGATAGGTTGGTGTTAGGACAAGTTTAACAAGCAGGGAGGATCTCATGAAGAGGCCGTACCGAGTTGCACTATGGGAAGTGTAGGCACCCAGTGTTTAGCTTGACTCGTACTAAAGGATATCTCTGCTGCTCTGCTGCTTCTGACCTTTCTTTTTTAAATCAATCTCCAACAAATCCCCCAACTATATGGACGTGGATATATACAATCACATAATAACTAATAATAGCTCAAGGACAAAATACATATACATGGAATTGCATTATTCATCTATTCTTTTCAAGCACAATGTTCTAAAAAGGTTTTCAAGGTTTTGTTTTCATTTTCATGCTGGTTTAGGGGCCGTACTGACTGGGTGTCATACTTTGCTTATGCCTTTGGCCAACTCTGCATAAATCCAAAACGTGTATTTGTGTGTTCACTGCAATTCAAATGTTGAATCCCCCTGAACTCTCTCTGTAAAGTTCTCCTCTGTGGATCTGATAGCAGCCTCCGATCTCTGTTTGTCCTTTCCCGAGCCGCCCGGCAAAATGTCAGTGTGGCCAGATTGGATTGGCTTTTATTTAAACCATAAAATTTATGTTTTTCACTTTCACTTCAATCTGCGGGCGCACATCACTTTCAGCAGACATCCAGATATGTTTTCTCTTCAGTGTCAGGTGGACACTTTGGGGAAAAGGCTGTTGAGAGGCTGAAAGAATCTGCGGCCTTGAGCCAGAGAGACAGTGGTAACAACAGCATCTGATTGGCTGACAGCCCCGTCCTCCAGCCGCCGTGCTTATCCATGCTCATGAAGGGAGGAAAACATCCCCACCCCCACCCCCCACCACCACCCCTCCAATGCTGCGCTGTGACAGGCTTAACAGTGATATGAGGGGATGTGTTATCTGCTGACTTCCAAATTCATAAATCTTTGAGATCAGACGAAATTGAAGCGGCTTGAAAAGCTCGGAGGGGAGATTGACACGTCTGAGTGGCTCTGTGGGCGCGACGCTGCAAACTGCATGCTAATGCGCCATCATGCATATGTTTGTATGTACTCAATGTGTGTGTGTGTGTGTGTGTGTGTCCATAACTTGTATGCATTGTGTTTCATACTACCTACGTATGCATGCATATGTATGAGGGTTGACTCTCCACTTTTACACGTACACACGGCAGATGCACTGTAGAAAAATCTCAATTTTTACCAGTTAGTCTGAGTCCTAAAATCAGCAAAAACATTGCAATAAAAACGTCTTGATGTGGAGGTTTTTCCCCCTTTTTACCTAAAGCAGAGGGAATTCTGCACCAACAGAAGGATTCTCTTGTCCTTGGTGTGTCAGTAAGAAACTGTATCAGAACTGAAACTCACTTGAGAGCCCCCCCCACGCTAGAAAGCTGCAAGGATATTTGATCTCAGCTACATGACAGTTTTAAATTTTTGAGTTTTGGCACCAAAACAATACTTTTTTTCAATACCTTACACCTTTGAATACAAAAACGTTTTTTCTTTTTAACAAAATGAGCCAAACTTCCCATTTGCAGCAGAGTTTTTTGTCTTTAAGGTTCCCTGTGGAGTTTTAGACAACAAGTACCTCCATGTTGCTGTTTTTCTATGAGTGGTTGCCCATTTTGCTTATTGCTGGTGATGCGATACACAGTCCTGCCAATGGTTTCACACAGCAATGCACCAGCAAAGGCAGGGAAGAAGAAGCGTGCAAGCTAACGTTGTGGAAAAAGAATCAGTTCTTGTCTAGTGCAGATGAGAGTTGGTACTCAAATACCAGGTGACACAATATTCACATTGTCCGTTGATCTTTATTGATTGCAGTCAAGATCCATCATCAGCATTGTGCAGATCTGACTGAGGAGCGACAGTCTCTCCTCAGTTCTTATAGTATTTGAAGATAACACATTAGCTGTAGACGACAACAGGATGTACATGATTTAGCTCAAGGGGTTGACTGTCACAGGTACCTAAAAATATCATGATCAATGTCATGATCCCAAGGACCTTAGTGTGGACTTGTGTGTTTTTTGGTTTTGTGTTTCCTGTTTTACTTTGAAATTACTGTTCTTGTTTCATTGTGTGCTGTTTATTTCCTGTCTTTGTTCTTTTCCCGCCTTTTTTGATTGATTGCACCTGTGTCTTGTTACTTACCTGTGTCTGTTTCCCTCATTGTCTCCTCCCCTATATATACCGGTCCTCTCCCTTTGTTCTCGGTGGCGTCATTGTCGGTGTTTCCTAGTGTGGTTGTTTCCCTGCGTTCGGTTCTTTGTGATTTGTAGATTATGTGATTCATTGTGATTCCTTGTGGTTCTTTGTGTTGGATGTTCAGGTGTTTGATGTTTTGGATGTTGCTGGTGATCTCCTCATGTCTTGTTCCTGGTGTTTCCCTGCCAGAGTTTAGTAAGCTGTTGTTTAAATAAACCTTTGGACTGATTCAGCCTCCTCGCTTGTCTGCAATTGGGTCCTCTCCCTGCTACCTGATATGGCTTGTTGTGGCAAGGCCGCCTCGAAGGCCTTTAATGATATTCTATTATAGATCTAGCAAATGCATTTTCATACAGTAAGAAAGCACAAGATTATAATTGTATAGAATTTCCCTCAACATGGATGTAAACAATTCTGGATTTAAATGTTTTATGTGGAAGGAAATGAACTCGACACACGTTAGAGCTTAAGGATACACACAATGTGTTTTGGTGAGTAACACTGACCGTAAACATCACTATTGGTAGCAGTTAATAGTATTAGATTGGTCCTAATATTTTTATTGGCAAATGTATTCATGGTTTCATAAACTGTATTGTTGACTCTCATCAATAACTCCACTGTTTTTGTTTCCTATCTGGGCCGGGGGAGCCCTGAAAAAGAGATGTTTCATCTCAGTTAGGCCGTCCTTGGTTGGTATTCTGACATTTTACATACACTTCCCATGTTCTCACAACAGAGACTGTACATGGTTAGCATGTAGTTTGCAAATGAGAAACTGCCTGAATGACCGGTTGGGACTGATTAAACACTGGGAGATGACCCTGCCTGGATACCTGCAGGAACCCAGGAGTTTTTTCAGTATGTGCCAGTTGACGTACTGAAAACTATTGTATTCTGCAAACCTATTTAATGCTGTCACACCACTGTCACAGCTACTAAACTCAATTGCTCATTTATGGCACGAAATCCCAGTGTTCAGGGGAAAAGATTAATATTTTCCAGAGAAATAACAACACTTAAAGTACAGGAAGACCTTCAACCCTAGTTAGAGTCACACTTGTGTGTGTGTGTGTGTGTGTGTGTGTGTGTGTGTCATTTCGGGATGCAGAGGCAGCAGCATGTTGGGTGAAGATTGAGTCTGAGATGGAGTGTGAGATGTGCGCGCTCTGCCTCCAGATAAAAACTCTCTCTCTCGCTCTCTAATTCATTTTCCTTCCTCTGATTTATCTTGTTTTCCTTCGTCTTGTCTGCTCACGCCCAGATAAAATCCCCCAAATTGCATCACCCACCCCTCTGTAACTCTGTTGCCTCTGTTTCAGGCTACACTGTAGTGCAACAAAGAATAATAATGCATCTGGTATCTCTTAGATTTGAGTTATAACACCATTTATACAGATGACAACTCTTTTGATGTAATTATTTCGTGTGTGTGCCGAGGCGTCCGGAGATGATACAAATATCACTGAGGGCTTCAGCGGCAGCCTCGTGCTCTGCCAACAACACGGCTGCAGAGTGTGTGGAGTTACTCCAAAAAGTCACAACTTTGTAAAAGTTTTAAAACTCGTTATTTTTTGTTCAATTAAAAGTCGAGCAATGGTTGAATTTTTGCTCCGAGTTGTTCATTAAAGTCAGAGGTCTGAAAAGGATTTAAACTGTTATCTCGGGTTACGATTCGTTACATTATCTTCACAGCTCACACCTCTCGCTCTTCATCTCTGACAGTCGACTCCTGTTGTGTTTAAACATCAACCTGCTCCGGTTGGTCAACACAATACAAACATGCTAAATAATAAAAATGCCAAGATGCACACTCAAGAAAAAAATGCATAGAAATACAAAAATGAAACTTGGAAATGATAATTTAATGTTTTTTACGTTTTGCTCTGATTTTGGATGTTTGTAGTTTATTTTCATTTCTATAATTTCAGGTTTTTAGTGCTTAACACTAGAAACCACCACCACACAGACTTACATCCACAGAGCATCACAACATGAGGATTAGCAATAAGACTGTTTGACACACGTCCACTTTAACTCAAATATTAATTTGGAAGAGACAAGAAAACGCACACAACTACTTAAGTCCAACCAGAAATATCTAATCGATGTTCACCATGAAGACTGAATAGGATTCATCTCTGAACATTTCTTGCTTCACACCAGGTGATTCTTTTACATCATATTTACTTTGCAATCTGTTTTCTTTGGCGAGCTCATCTAACAACACGTTTCTCCTCCTTCGTTGATTTTGGTTCCTTTTATCAGATTTTTTTATTAGTGTTTTTTGGGAATTCTTCAGACGTGTTTGGAAAGAGATTGACAGGTTGAAGTGCAGTTAAATAACTGGGCTTTCTCTTTATTTTGTTACAGTATGTTTCGTATATTAATTGGCCTGATAATCAGACAGAAGTGCCCTTTTTGCTTTTTTAGTGTGTTTGTGTGACTTGCTTTCAGCAGTGACTGATGTATCTGACACAGAAGACATGGTAACGGCTGCTAGTAGCTGTTAACTTTCGCTGCGTCGTTTGAAGAAATATATTGATTTATTTCTGTACAAACTACTTGTCGCCATTTTTGTGGCTCTGGCACAGGAAGATGTATCCTGCTGATTGGCTGATGTTTGTCCAACCAGTAGAAGGTGGTTGGTGCACACAGTTAACGTGGTTTTCACGTTTTTCATCTTTACTTTTTCTAGAAGCAAAAGACCACAGGCTTGACAACTCCAGGGCAAAAGTAAAATATCATTAATCAAAACGTTTTCCCTGTTCGTATTTTGAGCATATAAACAGATCAAACAAAAATCACAGTGGCGTGAAAATGGGAGGCTAGTTTTGTTCGTCTTTCCGTGAAGCTGCGTTCTTAGGTTTACTTCAATTTGTTGCAGATAATGAAAAAGACTACTGACTGGATATTTCCTCAGCAGTCAGCTGGCTGCCACCTGTTGAGTTCAACAGAAACAGGACATGGCACAAAGCATCTGAGCACTGCTCCTTTGCCAGCCGGTTGGTTTGGGAGTGTTCGTCAGCCGCTCCTCTGCTCCTCCGCGGTGTAATCAGCCTTTAAATGCAGCTCAGATCATCCTGATCAAACCTTTCATTAAACGAAACAACTTGTGTTTTACATGAGAGGAAGGAAATTGTACTTTTCTTGAGCAGTCTTTTTAAACTCTCTGTTGTGAAGAGCCATCATCACGAGGCGATGCGTCGGTTGATTGACATATCCAGCTGAATGAGCAGTGTATTGAGAGGTCCGGGGTATATCTTTTTCACATCATTACTGTGAACATCAGTAATTTCCATCATGAATACTGCAGCGTCCCCTGACAGGCTCTCATCGCGCTCCGACATCCATCGGGGGAAATGATGGTATTAGACGGGAGGCAGACTCTCGGGGTGAGGCTCCGTGATGAGAGGGGGGAGGAAGGGAGGGAGCTAATTACCCTTTTATTACCAGGGACCGAACCCCCATCCCAGGAGGCCTCGCCTGGCCCTGTTTGAGACGAGGAGGATCCGGCACGCCACATTACCTCCCTCTTCCCTCTGTAATGCCATGTCGCATTAAGAGCTGCGCGCACACACTGAATGTCTGCTTCTATCAGAGTTGTTTTTTTAAATGCACACATTTCATTCAGGAGCTTCCTGTTCACCCTTCCTGTTGGTATGAAGCTGGTAAGGCCGCTGTGGAGATTGATTGATTGTTTTATTTTCATGTCATGCTCACAGCGCGCACAGCCCACAGAGGCTTGTAAGACACCAAACATACAGAAACAATGGTGAAACAAAAACCTGTTGGTGTAAACAGAAGTTAATTGAGAAAAACATCTGTGCACACCTGAGGGCCAGAGCCAGAATCCTGACCTTGAAAACACACACACACACACACACACACACACACACACACACACACACACACACACACACACACACACACACACACACACACACACACTGCCTCCAGGTAATTAAAGGTAAAGAAGGCATGTTTTCTTTTATTAAACATCCCACTATAAAAAAGAAAGAGACAAATTAAATAGAAGAGCCAACATCAACCCCACATGTTCAGACGTCCAAGAATTAGATAAAAGAGAACATCAGGAAACTAAGGACCAAGGAGCAATATCCCTAATTTAATAAATGCATACATTTAACTATCCATGAGATAACCTCACTGTTCAAAGTATAAACAGAAATTACAACGGCTGATTTTACAAGAAATGTGTACCTATTTCTACAAAAATACATTTAAAAAAATGTGAATCTTCACATTTTTAGATCAAAAGGGAGAAACATCCTGAGAAAAACCTTCATCTGGCTTTAATGTAGCTTTGACCCATGAAAAGTTCAACTTAGCAGTTGTGGTGGCAAATTAGTAATTTGAGGAGACTAGAAAACAGAAACAAATAAATGATGTTTGCTTTTAAAATATAAAATGAATCAAAAGAAATCTATGATACATGTAAAACACTTAAAGGAGCACTTTATTGATTCAGTATTGGACAGATTACTTTGTTTTGTCCATATACACTAAACTCACCAACGCTGTCTTCTAAAGTCATTTTTCAGCTTTCAGTCTCCGTCAATCGAGTCGTGTCCTTTAGCCCGTGAAGGTCTAGGGCTGATGGGAAATGGTGTTCATTAAAGTCTGCTAAAAAACATAAATATTAAATAAACAACAATATGAACTACCCTCCTTATGAAGCGAGCCACACGACATACTGTGGAGAGAGGCTCTGGTCCACGGCTGGAGTTTTAGTTGTTAGCGTTGTTATAAATGTCAATGGGATTCTGAATGAGGTTTTCTTACTTCTGGAACAGGAACTGGAAGAGTTCGGCTCTCTTTCCCCTCCCTGCCTGTTAATGTCCACATCTGTCAAACTCCACGCCCCCAGGTTTGTAGTCTTTAAACTCAAGCCGGAATAACCCAGATGAGGCAGGCTGAATAACCCTCCCTGTGGTGAGTAAACTGAACTTGATGTGTACAATCTGAGAAGTTCCCCTTTACATACACAAAGCACAGAGGATGGTAGGTGGGGGCAAATGTTTGCCCTCCAGGCTGCACCAGGTCAGCACAAAATGAAAAGATTTAAAACTCCCACACACTGTCGCTTCCTGCTGGTTTATTGATTTAATACAAGTTAATGGATACGAGAATTAACTAATACACAAACATTATATAAAAACACCTTCCCACATACCTAAAACCTCTCTCAAGGTCAACAAATAGAATTTGACACAAAAAGCTGCTTTTTAAACACATCTGAATTCTTTCACTGGATGCTGGAGAACATTTTTAGCCAGACCTCCTTGACTTTTCTATAAAACGTAAAATGGACTTTATTTCACATATCAAAGTGTTTGTTTCTTTAGGAATCAAACACCTGTTTTTATGGTTAATGGAGATGTACCTCGACAAAATGATACACAGGAGGATCTTTGACTTGGTTAGATTCTTTTCAATATTCTGAATACACTCTGTGTTGTATTTATTTTTTGATGAGACAGGAAATTCTTCTCTCAGGTGAAGGATTGTTGCTGCTGGCTGCTATCTCCACAACAGCTGCCACCCCACCGGGCTTTTCACGGCACAGCGGCGCCCGAGGCTTACCGAGAAAAAAAATAATGTGACAAACAAAAAGCATCTGACCAGTGAGAGTCCTCCGGGCTGAAACACATCACTGATGAGTGATGCTGAAGGAGGACGGCTGCAGTCAGTCAAACAGGAAGCAGGTGAACAGCAGCCATCAGTACAGGTTTAAACATCCCTGTGCAAGAAATAGGAAGCCTGCACACAAACACAAAAAAGGTAGTCTGCATCTGAATCCAGATTAAAGTAGTCCAGGTCCAAATAAACACAGGGACGACATGCATGACAACACAATACGCTGCTCCTATTTTCCTGCATTGATTTCCGTTGACTCTCCCGGAAAAGCAGCAATAATCATTTCAGAATTCACTTCCTCGATCGGCTCTTTGTAGCTTCTGTACTTTGACTTTTTACTGGTTTAAGGACAAAGTCATTGCTGAGGTGCAACAATATCCAGACCTTTATAAGCCACCGCTCTAAGATAATAAATAAGACATCTTTCTTAGTTTACAAAAGCAATTCAAAATGAAGACATTTTTGTTTTTATCTGCTAGTACTTACAATAGAACAATTGATAATATATATAATATTGTGTTCACTCACTGATACCCCCGGTTTTGCACTGATCAGTAAAGATGTTAGAAGATGTGTGCAGCAACAGGAATTCAGAGATTAGTTTTTGGGGTATTTCGTCGTGACCTGTTGGTGGTTCTAGATGAAAAGTCAGAGGATCACCAGAGTTATTAGGACTCATCCTCTGGGGACCGTGGCTTTCTGTACCAAATTTTCTGCCAGTCTGTCTAACAGTTTTTTGAGATATTTGACCCTGGACTAAAAGTGTTTGAACTGCCAGACTGACAATGTCATCACCAAATCTGCTAACGTGGCGAAAAACCATGTTTAAAAAGTGAGGAGAACATGTTCTGCCCTCGTTCTGACCCGACTGAAGCCGGCCACTTGCGACTGCACAGAGCCAGAATCTTAAAGACTGTAACCCAGACACTTTATTCCACACTAACTTTTAACAGTTAGTAATGTTTCTGTTCCTCCAACAATATTCTTCCTGCAGACTTTGTGCTGCACAGAGCGATGCGAGCATGGTGTTGATGCTGTAGTACACGGCCCAGTCCTGATTCAACCCCCTCATTAACGAACAGAAACACCATCCGTGGGGCTTGGCTGTCACTGTTCACATTATAAGTTCATAAGCCCATCTCTAATTCATGGAGGGGAGATTACTGTGTGTACACTGTTGTGTGTTTGGGAAGAGTTTCAAAGGGAGCTCACTGGTTGATTTCGTGCTTTCTGTTTCAGTTGGGTTAATGAGTCAGACTCAGAGAGACAGCCAGAGTACGAGCCTCGTGTTCTTGGAGCTGGAAGCTTCCAGGAGAAGGTAATTTATTCTGTTATATCTCATTTCTATGTAAACAATGGGTATTGTCATCTACATTCTGCCTGTGTAGTTTTTTGGGTTTGAACACATTCACATTTTTCCTCTCTGGAGTTTTTTTTTCTCTCCATATTATTATTAGTAATATTTGATGATTACTCACCAGTCAGTACAAACACAGCGTTCTCTGAGTGGGATTCATCTTGCAGGACAGTTTTGGTTCATTTCATTCGCAGTCATTTTATTGAAGCAGCCTTCAGGGTTTGCGCTTTTAATTAATAGAGTTGCTTGTAAAAACTCTGCCACTGTGTATTTTTGTACCTAACATGCCAGTGCCACAACATGCTGCCCGCTCTCTGGAAATCTACTGTAAGCCTGAGCAGATTTTATCATATATCATATTGAGTATGTTATTATCTATACATTACTTCAGTCAGTATACAGTGCTGTATGTTTTAAAAGCTTGTAGTTCTTACCAAGTCAAGACAGGCAAGTCCAGAGTCCTTTATAGTTCTTTATGTGCTCTTCACCAGATGTAATGCCACAACAACAGAGTAATAATACATTACATTTAAATAAATCATGAATGCTTTTTAAAATTTGTATGTATTTGTTAAAACAAGTGCAAGTGAACTTAATCATAAAAAAAGTAGTGCTGACATTGCACTTAGCATATAACACTGTTAACCAGAACCACAACAGAGTCAAGTGTGTGTGGTAAAAGGCTAAAGTCCAGGTGAAGTCACAAGTCACTGGTGTCAAAGTCCAAGTCGAGCTGCAAGTTTTCTTTGATTTTGTCAAGTCGAGTCTAAAGTCATCACATTTGTGACTCGAGTCCAAGTCATGCGACTCGAGTCCTCACCTCTGGGTGTTAATAAAACCAAGTCAAGTATCCCCACATCTTTAAAAATGCACAGTCCCAAATTCATACTACATACAGGTTTCATACAAAGTCTTGAAAGTTTAGAACATGCTTAATTTTAACCGTTATGTTTTCAAGGTTAGGAATATGCTTGAATTCAAAAATTGAAAAAATGCTTTAATTTCAACATAATCTGGTGTTTCATCATCAACACAATCACTATCTATCTTTTAATATTTGAAATGAAACAATCCCGTCGTCATATTTGTTTGTTGTCTTCTGGCATTCATAGTAACAATTAAAGACTTCGAGAGTCTGGAAATCTTTGCTTAGGATACCTTGAAAGTGCTTGAAAAGGGCTTGAATTTTACTGTACAAATCCTGTACAAACTATACAGTCTGTACTGTATACTGATTTTCAAAGTACACTGTTTTTTGTAGAGAAGACATTGAACTTTACACTTTTATACTAACAGAATATGATAAGACATGCACTGATTTTGGAATATGCAGAGGAAATATTCATGTGCTGCTGCCACACACCACTACAGGCCCCCACTAGAGCCTTGGGGGGCGAACGTGCATGTAACTGCAATGTAGAGGTGGAAATATTCAATTAAATTCCCTGATAAAAGAACCACAGCGTCCTTGAACGCCCTCAAGTGCAGCGCTGGGCTGTGATGATCAGGTCACGTGACGCACAATTATGACTGAAGAAACGCTTGTTTTGTGTATGTTACAAACACTTTGAAATAAGTCTTTGCGGTCCAGTTGCATTGTGGGTAATGTAGGCGCCAGGATTTGACAAATAAGACGATATCTCTGCTTCTGCTGCGTGTACTTTGACCCTTTCTTATAAACCGTCTATCATGACGTCCGACAACGTTACAGGAGTGCGATGATACTGTAGTGCTCTTTACAATCATGCGTCCACGTGGATTAGAAGACACACATTCAGCCATTGAAATAAAAATACACACACTTTCACACTTTAACTGTGATCAACAAAGTCACATGTGTTCTTCTTCTTTAATGAGTTGAGATCGAACTTTGTCATGTTTGACAGCAGTAACAGAAGAATAAGGCCATCTCTGTGCTGGAAACACAAAGATGAAACGGATATTGATCTTCTCATCTGACTCTGGGCAGGACAGCAAACAACAGCATTTCCCAAAATGTCAGCGTGCTCCTTTTAATTAGGCATTTGTACCCTATCGGAAAACAAAAGTGTGCGGCGAACAGCTCTGACGTATTGATACTGATGATGATGTGCAGTTGGACACCTTCGCCTGGACACGACGGCTCTGAACACTCGGCCCGATGTGAAATTGAGCCCCTCTGGCTGCCATCTGCTGCAGAAAATACCTGATCCTCATAAACAAACACAGGCCGCTTTCGCCTCGCCTCGCCTCGCCGTGCTGCTGCTGCTGCTGCTGCTGCTTCAGGCCTGTATTCACACACCAATCAATGAGGGGATCCTGCACACTGATATATAGGCCTTCTCCTTCAGAAGATTCTGGTGATTACCTATATAGTGCTGTTGATTGGAGATTGATCGCGGGTTGAAATTAGACAGCGGTGGGTCCCCTTTTTTGTGATTTGTGCAAGGCTCAATGCGCTGATAGATGATGATAGATAGAAGAGGAGGAGGAGGCGGAGGAGCTGACAGCTCAGGGCACACTCCAAAAATTCTCCATCTTAACAAGTCATTTAGTCTGAAGACCTCAATATCTTATTTTCTTGAATACGAGTGAAGAAATCAGCCACTCATCCAGATTATTTCACCTGTTTTTAGACTTTTTCAGTAACCTATAGTCATTTCCAATTGAGCTGCTGTAAATCTTGTTCAGATGTAACATGTCAAATATATTTCAAGCATCGAAGTGTTCAAACTGTTCACCTGTGATCCAAACCAACAGCTGTCAAAAGCAACAGAAACTCTCTTCATCAACAAGCAGGTTCATTGAAATCCTTAGCAGAGGGTCCGAGAGACTAAAGAAAGCAGGACAAAGCAAGAGCAGAGATAAACGCCTGCCCAGATATATCACCTCAGTTCACCTTAATGACCACACAGACAAGCTGGTGACATTTAACGGTGCAGTATGTGACAGCACGGTTCAACCAACATCATCACACAGCGACAATATTACCATCATAATAATCTGATGATGATAAAAGTGTGGAAGATTACTGAGGTTCTGCCCTTTAACCCCCAAGTTTATGGACTTTTCCTGGCTGAAAGGTCATAGTTTCTGTTCCTGAGGTAGGAACCTTGCTGGACTCAGACGTCCTCGGGCCCCTGCACATTTAATTTCAAGGGACATCATTGTAAACAACACAAACACAGTAATAATCTAACTTTCCCTAGTAACAAGTAGTGTAACCAATTACCAATAAAATTTCAGTATTAATATTACAGTTAGCCCCCAAAAAATAACTTGTTACAGCCTTACTTTTGTTGTCCCTGGATTCGTTTTCATAATCGCCGCGTGTGCACGTCACCAAGCAGCAAGCTAGCTTGGAAGATGCTTACATTCAGCGGCTGGAAATATTCCCATTACTTTGATTTTGTTGGAAGGAAAGATGACAAGAACATCTTAGTCAAATGTAAATCGTGTGCAGGTAGCGGTACTAAGCACTGTGAAAAACACCACCTCAAACCTCCTGAAACACCTGCTACGACAGCACAACAACATGAAGTTTGTGGAAGTGCACCCCACCAAAGATGAGCCCAAGGCTGGATTACCAACCGAGTAACTGCCCCCAGCACCCAGACCCTCAGGGGCCCCGAAGGCACCAGGTTATCAATGTAGCAAATGTATTCATCACAAACTAGTCTGGTATTGTTCACTGAAACCTGTGACGGCTCTGGCTGTTGCAGGTAGAGTTTATACACCCCCGCTCTGTGGATTTTACACTTTGTCTGTCAATCAAATAACCTGTAATTTCATTCATACAAAGCGGGAATATTTGTGAACAGTTACTCAGTTACTCTGTGCTGTTTGGTTTTGATGTAAGTAAGCAATAATGGTCAATTTTATTAATTGCAAACATGTTTGGTAAAATTCACCACTTAAGTGCAGTATAAACTGGAATGGTATGGGTCCCAAGGTGGCTCCTACATTTTTACCAAATCCTGAGGGCCTGTCTTGTAGAGGAGTCTTGTGTCTAACTGTACTTTCAATACCATTCAGGTGGGGGTGTAGATTTGAATTAACATGGCAGCATGGTTTGCAAAGTGGTTTGTTGTGATGTAAAGTATATGTGATGGGCTAAAACATGCCAAATCTCTGGTATGGTCCTTAAAGTTGGCGTTTTCAAGAAATAGATGGAGCCACACAAATAAAATCAAATAAATTATCAATCACAGCTCTTATTTATCCCAAATAATATATTTTTGGTTAATAATATACCTGTGAAATGTACTTTTTAATGTATTAAAAATAGGTGTTGAAGGCCAGTACTAAGCCTAAATGCCTGCTTCTTTTTCTTTGCAGTGTGCACTTGTCCATCTCTAAAAGCATGAAAATAATACAGCTGCAGTAGAAGAAGAAGTCTCTGGACTCCTCTATCTCTCTCTCAGTGATGAGCTGTGACTTTGGAACGTGAATGCGAGACGAGCGAGGTCACCGCCGCCGAGGGAAGAACATTTTCATTGTGCCCCCAAGAAGCAATTGTATTCAGCGAAGAGTTAGAGAGAGCTATTTTGTAAGAGAAAATGTTCTGAAGTGCTCTTTGAAAGGCGGCCGGCTCCCCCTTTCATTATTTGCAGTATCTAAAGCAGAGAGAGATACCGCCATGTTAGCAGGAGGCTGACTGAGAGCAAACTGCCCCGACTCTGACAGCTCTGCACAAATGCATATCAACCAGAGCCGAGATGGGAACTACAGAGAGGTTTAACTCATAAAACATTTAAGGGACTGCCTCAGATTGCACTTAGAAAGTATTTAGAGCGGTATATACGCAGCAAAAGATAATGAGAACGAAAATGTGGTGGCCCCATGTGAACCCGGAGTGAAAGTGTGGATGAATTAACACAGAAAACCTTACAGACATTTGGTGCTCCATTTAAGAATTCACATACGATATCCTCCTGGTGGAGGGCGCTTTAATCAATATCTCTGAACACAAGCAAAATCCAAAGAAACCACAGAAGCTCGAGGAAAAGTCGGGACGCTCCCGGCAAGAGCCGCTCAATATACAAGCAGAGGGTTGTGCTGCCTTCATGGGCTCATGTTTGGAGTTTTTACGCCTAAATAAACTCAATTTTACAACAGTGCTAACCTGATCTGAACCAGAAAATGGATCCATATGCCCGTAAAATCTCTCAGCAGGCTCTCACTGTCATTTCTCCCAGTCAGCCTCAGTGGAGCTCTACAATACAGGGAGAACAACAGATACCTGCACAGTGCACTTGTTTCATCTACAGCAAACAGGGACAGAAACACAGCAATAATACACTTTATTCATGTAGATTTTGGGTTTATTGTCTCCTGTAACCCCTTTGAAATATTCATTTCCACGTCGTCTCACAGTATCTCATATGTTGTGTATCAGGTCTTACAACTCTGCATTGAAGCTATATTAGATTAGATTAGATTAGATTCAACTTTATTGTCATTGTGCAGAGTACAAGTACAGAGCCAATGAAATGCAGTTAGCATCCAACCAGAAGTGCATGAATATAGTAGTATTTACAGAAAGTGCAGGTATAAATATATGTACAGTGATATACATACATATGCAAGGATACACAATATGTACAGGAAAATAAATAAATATATATGGAAGAAGTGGCTAGTATATGGGGAAGTGGCTAGTGTGTGGAAAATAAAACAAATATATACATTATGAATAATATATATATGTACAGTATAGGTCAATTATAAGGTCAATTATATGGGGAATATATATTATGAACAGTATGTGTGTGTGTGTATGTATGTGTGTGTGTGTATATATATATATATATATATATATATATACAGTTTATGGTCAGTGGAGTAGTAAGCAATAGATGTGTAAACAGGCTAGTGCGAGCAGAGTACTGACTAGTGCAAATGGAAAAATGAAAGTTCTATACAGAGCAATATACAGTAATTATGTAGTGCAGTAAAGAGCAGTGATGCTCAAAGTGGGGGGGGAAGTGTTCAGCAGAGACACAGCCTCAGGGAAGAAGCTCTTCTTGTGCCTGCTGGTACGGGAGCTGAGGCTCCTGTAACGTCTGCCGGACGGGAGGAGGGTGAAAAGTCTATGGTTAGGGTGGGAGGCATCCTTGATGATATTCCTCGCCCTACCCAGACAGCGCTGTTTGTATATGTCCATGATGGAGGGTAGCTGAGAGCCTGTGATCCGTTGGGCAGTTTTCACCACCCACTGGAGTGCTTTACGGTCAGAAGCGGAGCAGTTGCCATACCACACAGGGATGCAGTTCGTCAGCAAACTCTCTATGGTACAGCGGTAAAAGTCCACCAGTATCCTAGGACACAGGTGAGCTTTCTTAAGGCTCCGAAGGAAGTAAAGGCGCTGTTGCGCCTTTTTCACCAGTGTGGAGGAGTTGAGGGACCAGGTGAGATCATCGGAAATGTGGACTCCCAGGAACTTGAAGCTAGACACACGTTCCACTATAGCTCCGTTGATGTAGAGAGGGGGGTGTGCATGGCTCCTAGCCCGCCTGAAGTCCACGATGATTTCCTTGGTCTTCTGGGTGTTCAGTGCCAGATTGTTATCAGCACACCACTCGGCCAGGTGCTGAACCTCGTCCCTGTAGGCCGTCTCATCATTGTCTCTGATCAGGCCTACCACCGTGGTGTCGTCTGCGAACTTGATTATGGAGTTGGAGCTATAAACAGGAATGCAGTCGTGGGTGAACAGAGAGTACAGTAGAGGGCTCAGCATGCAACCTTGTGGCACACCGGTGTTCAGGGTGATGGAGGAGGATGAGAGGTTATGCAACTTAACAGTCTGAGGTCTGTTGGTCAGAAAATCCAGAGTCCAGTTGCAGAGGGATGTACTGATACCAAGCTGGCTGAGTTTGGAGATCAGCTTGGAGGGGGTAACAGTGTTGAATGCTGAACTGAAGTCAATGAACAGCATCCTGACATAAGTGTTGTGGCTATCCAGGTGGGTCAGGGCAGAGTAAAGTGCCGTAGAGATGGCATCCTCATTCGACCTGTTGCGGGGCGGTAGGCAAACTGGTGTGGATCCAGTGTGGCAGGCAGACAGGTTTTCAGATGGGAAAGAACCAGCCTCTCAAAACACTTGGCGATGATAGGGGTGAGTGCGACAGGACGGAAGTCATTTAGGGCCTTAGCGGTGGAGTGCTTCGGCACTGGCACGATGGTGGCGGTCTTGAAGCTAATGGGGACAACTGCCTGGGCCAGGGACAGGTTGAAGATGTCCGTAAAGACCCCAGCCAGCTGCTCAGCACAGGCTCTGAACACACGACCAGGTATCCCATCAGGGCCAGCTGCCTTCCGTGCATTTACCTTGCTCATGATGGAGCAAACATCAGCGGTGGAGAGTATGAGGGACTGTTCATCTGGTAGTGGCTCCAATTTGAGGGTGACCTTATTTCCCCAGTCAAAGCGAGCATAGAAGGTATTGAGCTCGTCGGGGAGGGAGGCAGAGCTGATTGGGGGGACTGTGCTGGGAGATTTGAAGTTTGTGATAGTCTGTATGCCTTGCCACATGCGCCGGGAGTCAGAGGAGTTGAAGTGCTCTTCAGTCCTCAGTTTATGTTTGTATTTGGCCAGGGAGATTCCCCTCCTCAGGTTGGCCCTGGCTGAGCTGTAAGCCTCCCGGTCACCAAACCTGAAGGCAACATCCCTAGCTTTGAGCAGGAGGCGAACCTCTCTGTTCATCCAGGGCTTCTGGTTGGGGAAAGTTGTTATTTTTTTCTGTGAGGTCACAATGTCCATGCACCTTTTAATGTGGTCCAGGACAGAGTTGGTGTAGGTGTCAATATTAGTCTGGGAGCCCATGGTGGCCTGGGCAGCAAACACATTCCAGTCTGTGTGCTGGAATTGGTGTTGGAGAGTGGCGTCTGCACCCTCCATCCAGACCTTGATTGTCCTCGTTGTCGGTTTCACACGTTTGATGGCTGGGGTGTACTTGGGGAGCAGGAACAAAGAGAGATGGTCTGACTGTCCCAGGTGGGGGAGGGGTGTGGCTTTGTAAGCATCAGCCACACTGGTGTAAACGTGGTCCAGAGTTTTATCTCCCCTTGTGGTGCAGGAGACATTTTGATGGAACTTTGGCAGTACAGATTTCAAAGTTCAGTGATTGAAGTCCCCAGCTACAACAAAGGCTCCACCCGGGTGCATGGTGTGCAGCTTGCTAATAGCAGCACAAAGTTCTTTCATGGCCACTATTGCATTAGCATCCGGAGGGACATAAACTGCAGCAGCAACAATGCATGTAAACTCACGTGGTAGGTAAAATGGCCTGCACCTAATGAACAGGTACTCCAGATCAGCAGAGCACTGAGTATGAACAATAGCAGAGTCTGTGCACCATGTTTTGTTTACATAGATGCATACACCACCACCCCTGTTTTTACCTGTGGCTGCTGCTTCTCTGTCTGCCCTGAACAAAGTGCGTCCATCCAACTCCACCACGCTGTTAGGAACAGCGTTGCTTAGCCATGTTTCTGTGAAGACCATGAAACTGCAGTCCATAAGCCTTCTCTGAGTGAGGGACCAGATCTTAAGTTCGTCCAGCTTGTTCGCCAGGGACCGTACATTGGCGAGGAAGATGCTAGGTAGCGCTGGTCGATGTGGGTTTAGCCGAAGCTTAGCTCGCAGACCTCCGCGCTCGCCCCGTCTTTGTCTACCGGTGGGGATGAATGGATCGCTCGGCCTCGCTAACCTTCCCAGCTCTGGGGGTAGCTGGTTGAAGTCAAACGGATGATCCAGAACGATGTTTGTGCAGCGATGATTAATGTCCAAAAGTGTCAGCTTATCGTATCTGACGTGCGCACGAGTGAATCGAGCGAAAATGCAGGAGAAAGTTATGTAAATAACTACTAAATAGCGAAAACTGGAGAGACGCTGACAGACGTTGTTCACACGCCGCCATCTTGGTGTGTATATATATATATATATATATATATATATATGATATTTATTGAAAACCATTTCATGCTGCCTTGTGCTTCATTCTAATACACCTCATTGGAAACCTCTGGATCTTCGGTGGAATTTGAAAAAAAGTTCTTTCTACAGGTTTACAGGCCAAGAAATGTGACTTTGTAAAGATGGAGCCACTGACAGGATGCTGAATTTACCACATTTTGCACACATGAAAAAACAGTAGTATTAGTCTTTATAAAACATTAACAGAAATTGTTTTAAAGTTAGTAAAATGGTCATGTCACACACTGAATATAAGTCATAAGACACAATTGTGAAAATATTTATTGTTAATAAAATACTAGTAGTACTAGTTTTTCAGTTTATATAGCGCCATATCATAACAAAGTTATCTCAGGGCACTTTTTCGAGTAGAGCAGGTCTAGACCGACTCTTTATATTTACAGAGACCCAACAGTTCCCACCATGAGCAAGCACTATGCGACAGTGGCAAGGTAAAACTCCCTTTTAACAGGTAGAAACCTCGAGCAGAACCAGGCTCTGGGTGGGCGGTCATCTGCCTCGACTGGTTGGGTTGAAGGGGGACGGGGGGAGCGGGAGAGAGAGAGCAGGAGGAAAGAGAACATACAGCAGCACAACACAGTTTCACACAGAGATGTAACACAATGGTTGTGGTAATGGTATGGATGTTAACACCAACAGAAACAACACTAAGAGCAACATTATAGCAGCAACACTAATAATAATAGCAACAGCAACTGCAGCAGCGGGTGCAGAGCAGGAGCACAGGGGCAGCAGGCGGCCGCAACCACAGATCCAGACTCTACAGCTCCGGAGGCAGAAACACCTGCAGAAAGCAACAGAAGGAGAGAGAAAGGGGAGAGAAAGCACACAACTACGGGAAGAAGTTGAATTAGTAACAAGCACTGATGGGATATGAGGGCGTACAGATGGAGAGGAAGAGGAGGAGAGAGGAGCTCAGTGCATCATAGGAAGTCTCCCGGCAGTCTAGGCCTATAGCAGCATAACTAAGGGGGGGCTCAGGGCTCACCTGAGTCAGCCCTACTATAAGCTTTATCAAAGAGGAAAGTCTTAAGCCTACTCTTAAATGTGAGGAGGTTGTCCACCTCCCGTACACAAACTGGGATGTGGTTCCACAGGAGAGGAGCTTGATAGCTGAAGGCTCTGGCTCCCATTCTACTTTTAGAGACTCTAGGAACCACAAGGAACCCTGCATTCTGGGAGCGCAGTGCTCTAGTGGGGTAACAGGGTACTATGAGCTCTTTAAGATATGATGGTGCCTGACCATTTAGGGCTTTGAAGGTGAGGAGAAGGATTTTAAATTCTATTCTGGATTTTACAGGGAGCCAGTGTAGAGAAGCTAATATTGGAGAAATATGATCTCTTTTCCTGGTTCTTGTCAGTAAACGTGCCGCAGCATTCTGGATCAGCTGGAGAGTCTTAAGGGACTTATTGGGGCAGCCTGATAGTAGAGAGTTGCAATAATCCAGCCTAGATGTAACAAATGCATGGACTAGTTTTTTTGCATCTTTTTGAGACAGGATGTGCCTGATTTTTGCAATGTTACGTAAGTGAAAAAAGGCAGTCCTTGAAGTTTGTTTTATGTGGGAGTTAAAGGACAAATCCTGATCAAAGATAACTCCAAGGTTCCTTACGGTGTCGCTGGAGGCCAGGTCAATGCCGTCTAGAGAAACTATATCTTTAGATAATGTGTTTCGAAGGTGTTCGGGGCCAAGTACAATAACTTCGGTTTTGTCTGAGTTTAACATCAGAAAATTGCAGGTCATCCAGGTTTTTATGTCCTCCAGGCATGCTTGAAGTTTAGCTAATTGATTAGTTTCATCTGGCTTGATCGATAAATATAATTGGGTATCATCTGCATAACAATGAAAATTTATGGAGTGCTTCCTAATAATATTGCCCAAAGGAAGCATATACAAGTTGAACAGAATTGGTCCAAGCACAGAACCTTGTGGAACTCCGTGACTAACTTTGGTGTGCATAGAGGATTCATCATTAACATGTACAAACTGATATCGATCTGATAAATAGGATTTAAACCAGCTTAGTGCAGTGCCTTTAATGCCAATTAAATGCTCTAGTCTCTGTAATAGAATGTGATGGTCAATGGTATCAAATGCAGCACTAAGATCTAGTAAGACAAGTACAGAGACAAGTCCTTTGTCAGATGCAATCAGAAGGTCATTTGTAACTTTCAGCAGTGCTGTCTCTGTGCTATGATGCTCTAAATCCTGACTGAAAATCCTCAAACAGCTTATTGTTGTGTAGAAAGTCACACAACTGATTGGCGACTGCTTTCTCAAGGATCTTAGAGAGAAAAGGAGGGTTAGATATAGGTCTATAATTTGACAGAACCCCTGGATCAAGAGTGGGCTTTTTAAGAAGAGGGTTAATTACAGCTACTTTAAAGGACTGTGGCACATAGCCTTTTAATAAGGACAGATTGATCATATCTAGTAAAGAAGTGCTAACTAAGGGTAAAATTTCTTTAAGCAGCCTAGTTGGGACGGGGTCTAAGAGACATGTTGATGGCTTAGATGAAGAAATCATGGAAGTTAGCTGATTAAGGTTGATGGGAGAAAAGCAGTCCAAATGTACATCAGGTTTTACAGTTGTTTCTAAGGTTCCTGTGTTTGAAGATAAGTCAGTACCAACTGAGAGCAGGAGGTGCTGAATTTTGTCTCTAATAGTTAAAATTTTATCATTAAAGAAGCTCATGAAGTCGTTACTACTGAGGTCTATAGGAATACATGGCTCAACAGAGCTGTGACTCTCTGTCAGTCTGGCTACAGTGCTGAACAGAAACCTGGGGTTGTTCTTATTTTCCTCTATTAATGATGAGTAGTAGGCTGCTCTGGCATTACGGAGGGCCTTCCTCTAAATTTTAAGACTATCTTGCCAGGCTAAACGTGATTCTTCCAGATTGGTGGAACGCCATTTCCTTTCAAGTTTTCGCGATGTTTGTTTTAGTTTGCGGGTTTGCGGGTTATACCATGGAGCTAACCTCCTCTGTTTTATTATCTTCTTTTTTAGAGGGGCGATAGAGTCGAGTATTATTCGTAGTGAGCCTGCAGCACTAACAAGATGATCAATTTGGGAGGGACTAAAGTTAGCATAGGAGTCATCTGTTACATTGAGACATGGAACTGAATTAAATGTCGATGGAATCACTTCCTTAAATTTAGCTACAGCACCATCAGATAGACATCTAGTGTAGGAATGTTTGCCTAATGGCATGTAGTCCAGTAATAGGAATTCAAAAGTTATTAAATAATGGTCTGATAAAAAAGGATTCTGTGGAAAGACTGTTAGATGTTCAATTTCTATGCCATAGACAAGAACAAGG